>JAJPUD010023969.1:0-12327 GCA_023553655.1 Myrmecobius fasciatus | reverse complement strand
AGAGCAGTGTCACGAGGTGTCTCAAAAGAATTTGCAGGCTTGAACCCTTTTCCTAGTTAAGGGGCAAAGTTTATTGTAATTGTAATGCCCATTGCAGTGGGCTAAGTTCCAAAAGAAATTAGCAAGGGACCTAAGAGCATGGGACACATTTATAGGGTGAAATTAGA
Source organism: Myrmecobius fasciatus (assembly GCA_023553655.1). Classification (NCBI taxonomy): domain Eukaryota; kingdom Metazoa; phylum Chordata; class Mammalia; order Dasyuromorphia; family Myrmecobiidae; genus Myrmecobius; species Myrmecobius fasciatus. The sequence continues at coordinate 12,160 of JAJPUD010023969.1, read as the reverse complement.
GCTTCATGTCACTATTTGCTAATTTTATAGCTTATAATTAGGTTTAAGGGATAGTCTTATTCATTATTGTCTCAGGAACTTGGTTGTTACTGACCAACAGATTATCTATCTGACAGTCAGTAATGACTGACAGTCAGTAGGATTATTCTAAGGCCAGAAGACTTTTAAATCATTGACAGATTGCTAGAACAAGAGCACTCTTAAGTCAGAGGGCTTCAGAGTTACTAATAGATCTTCCTTAAAATCCAAGGGAATAAATATTGCTATATTCCTCTACAATTATTGTCAGACAGGATTATTAGAACAGGAGCACTCTTAGATCTGGTTGCATCATATTTTCCCTCTCAAGCAGTAGGACACAAATTCATTTGGGACAAAGGGATGGAGGTCTCATTTTCTGGAGCCATTTCAGGCTGATAAGGGGTGAAGAGCTGGCCCTGCCCAATGGGATCCAGACTGAGAAGGGGAGACACATGACTTGAAGATGGTGGCGGCAGCATTCAGAGGAGTTCTGGGTTTCAGAATCAGTTAGCCAATGGAATTCAGGATGAACAAATAGTTGGAACTTCATAGATTGAAGCCTGGAGGAAATAAATCTTCCAATAGGATTGTTAGTTATGAAGAAGCTTCAAGGAAGGTAGTATAGAAGCATTATGAGTGAGTTTGCCAGAATAATTTTGGAATGGATATCCTACAATTATTATGTGGGTAAGAGAGCCTTTCTGACAAGAAAATGAGATGTCAGATTAAAATTATCCTTCTGGGGGGCATCCAGGGTAAAGATGGTGACATGGTGACATTTAGCAAAGGGGCCTTTGCAAATAATACATCAGGTCACATATGTGGGCTGTCTTGAGGAGGCTAAGGGCACACCCAACAATCTTGAAAACCCCCACTCCCCACAAAGTTCCCTAGCCTCACTAAGGACTAAGGACATATCTCCCCACTGGCAGGGGCCACAGAATGACATCAGGAGAGCTGGAAAAAAATATTAAGAGCAAAACTCTCATTCTCCGAGTATTGTTAAAGGTACACCTGGAAAAAGTGGAAAAACAAGAAAGAGAAAAAGCTAGAGTGAGGGAAAGAAGGACAGACAATTTCATCCTTCTCTATCCAGTGTCTTTCCAGTGTTTCCAGGAGTCCTGAGGAAGAGAAATTTTGGATCTTCTATAGGTCAGGAATGTCTGAGGGAGAAGTAAGAGGAATAGCTCTTTTAATTCTAGAAAAATGAATCCAGTTGGGGGAAACCTTCGAATTTGCACCCAATTCTCTGGAGTCTCCTGGCACACTTTACTCCCAGAAGACTGAGTCAGACAGACAGAGTGGAAATAATAAGTAATCTTAAGTGCCTCAGCCACCTTTGTACTTACTTGAGAAGTGAAGGTTGGGCCATTGTTACTCTGCCAGAAAAAAGTTACCACTGTCTTGCTTCTGTGATTAATAACTGGCCTGAGGGTGTTTGAAACCACCCAGAAGGAGAAAGGGTGTACCCCCTTTCTTAAGCAAAGGGCTTGTTCTTGGAAGCTATGAAAGAGTGTAGAAGTTGGGTAGCTGGGGAATTAAAGGTGCCATGCTCAGGGACAAAGCCTGTTTCCCTTGACCTGAAGTGAATTGCCCTTTTGGTGTCTTTAGGTTCATGGATAGCTTGCAATAATTGTAGAATTTCCCCTGCATATTTAATGGGGGGATTTATTTATTTATTTTTGCTGTCAAAAGTCCCCTTTATTTTCATATAACCCCATGAGTGTGCAAAATATGAAAAGCATATTTGCAGTCAATATAGATGTTCACTTTCATTCCTTTTCCCAATTCTAAAACTCTGTGAGGGCAAAAAATGCTCTGAACTTATTGGGAGGTGGTTAGAACCTCCAATGGTTGGCCTAGGGTGAGCTTAGAGGGTTCCTCAATTAGAAGGGCTGTGGCAGCTAGCTCTAAGGCAGGAGGGTCACCCCAAAGATACCAAGATTCTTGGAGAAATAAGCAAGGGGTTTGGGATAGGGTTCCATCGACCCCTAGGACCTGGCCCTGTCTTCTCTCAATGTACAGTGTAAAAGCCTTTAGGTAGGGCTAAGGCCAGGGCAAGAAATTAGTTTAGCTTTCAGGGTCTTAATCAGACTCTGGGTCTTTAGACAAAGAAACTTCACAGCCCTGCGTGGGGGTTGGAAGTTAAGGCTTTGTATGACTGCAGTCAGAGAAGCCTCTCAGGTGGGGCTGCAGATCAAGATACCATCTAACCCATACTGGCCATGTGCATTGTTGGAGGGATTACGTTCCCCTGGATTTGCCCCTTCAAGGGCAAAAAGAAATTATGAATCTATATGCAATGGTACACAAAGGAAAGCATCGTTAAGATCTAGAGTAGAAAACCATTTTATTCCTTGGGATACTTGTATTGGGCTCATGGCTTCTACTGACCATTTGCTCTGATTATAGAAATTTGCTCAAAGAGGAAAAAGCAGGGTCATGATTATAATAGCACCAAAACAGGTTCTTCAGGCTTCAGCCTGAGAGTATACCTATGACAGGATAAATTATCCTTAGTTAGATATCTATACTGATCATACAGTAATAATTCTACCTCATAGCCAGACTCAGGAATAATCAGGTAGGAAACAAAAAAAAAAGAAGTGGGAAACTGAGTCAGAAGGATTCCCACCTTAAGCAGAAACTGAAGTTGTCCTCCCAACTCTTGCCTAGATAATTTGTCCACTGTGACATTTCAGGAAGACATTCTCTGAGTAATTTATGACATTTCTATATCAAATGATGGGCTACTGATTTAATTATCGGGCAATCAAATTCAGAACTCAAAAGAATATCAGTTACAGACCCAAGAGATTTTATCTCTAATAGCAAATTTTGTCAATCACATCTTAGGGCTAGAAACATTATTTTAAAAGTTTTCCAGGACTTAAACCCATAAGAATTTTGTTTAACATGTTTTATATGTTTAAACGTATCATGGTGCAAAGGATCAATCATTAAAGCTTATAGATTCTTAGTAAACGGATTCCTTGTTTAGAAACTATAAATCCTAGACAGGTTCCATTCTCAGGGCTTATGACCTTGCTTACCCTGATGGTTTTAAGAAAACTGGCAAGCTTACAAATTAAGGGGAGTTGAAAGAGACCCCAGGAAAGGAACTGAGCTTACTGTTGCCCACCCCAACTATTCTTAGTGTTTTCATGGGCTGTACTGTTTGATACCTCCCCCCATTCTGTGAAAGGGGGAAAAGTATTGCACACCTCATACTTGGAGATAAACTGATAAGGCTTAACATGATGACAATGATTCCAAGTTACTTAGTTAACAGTTTTAAAATTTTCCTTATAGACAAATAATCCTAGCTGTACTTTCTATTCCCTTAAATGTTTCCCTTTTGTTTTAGGGAAAAAACAAGATAATCCTTAAAATGGAGATAGAACAGATTTTAAAATTGACTTTAGTTCATGAGACTCCCTAGATTCTGATTAAATGTCTTAGACAAACTGAATTACCATTTTGTTATTTTCCAATTCACACAAATCATTTCTCTTTTGTGATGCAGGGTTTTTACTGACAGGGTCCTCAGAAGTCTGACTCGAGATAACTCAAAAGCAGGCTGTGTGAAGCCAGAGTTAGCAAACTGCTTTTCTGTTTTCCTAAAATTCCCAAATTCTTCTGTTAACACTATCAATGTAAATATATTACAATTTACATATCCCTTTAATGGCCTTTAATTAGATCTCCTTTAAAACTACTTTTGCTATCATATCTTAGACAAATTTCCCAATTACTTTACATACACATAGAAATCATTTATCTGTTGGTCACATCTAAAAAGCCCATAAAGTTATCAAATATGAAGCAATTATATCCAATAAAGCAGTTAACATTCATGTAGCACATTTTATGCTAAGCACTTTTGCAATCATGTGGTCTTTACAATAACTATTATTTCTCTTTACAAATCAGAAAACTGGAAAAATAATTTGCCATAAATTATATAACTAAAACATATCCACAATTGAAACAGAGAATGGTGGTCTTACCAAATGCAGAGGCTGGCTTTCTCATCTCACACTGCCATGTTGGGTAGTGCCAGGAGTACCCAAATTCTTCCCAGGAAGTTCCTGGACAGAATCTGCTGAAAGCTGGGGTGACTTGTGCCAGGATATCCTTTTGATGATGATTTCGGGTGCCAGGGCTCAGGGAATGCTGACCATGGAGCCTGACCTTCACTCCATATCCATTCTCCCAAGCTAGGTTGGGGAGGAGTTTGAGCAAGAGTATGTAGGGTTCCTATGGCTGCTTCCCCTATCTCTACAGGTGAGGCAGAATGTGAGTTTTAATCTGATCTGAGATGAGAGAGGTTGGTAAACAGAGGGACCAGAGCTATATTGATTTGGCTAGTAATACCCACAATTGAGATACATTCAGGACTACTCCAGGGAGTGGAGTGGAGAAGGTCCCTTAATACCTTCTGGGTACTTTCCCAAAGGAGCAGAGGAGTCCCCTTCAAACAAGATAGGAGTAAAGGAAGGGTTGGCAAAAAGTTGTTATTTACCTAGTTTGTTTTTCCCTTTTCTTTTCTTCCAGAGTAGGATAAATTCCTGGAATTATCCCTAATGTTTCAGAAATTTTTCTTGCAATCTTAAAATGACTAATTGCCAAACTTCTTAATTATTGCTTTCAAAATGTTGAGAATCTGCTAAGATGTCATTTTAATTAGTTAACTTTTTGTGTAGCCTCCAGTTTGGCCAGAGCAAAAGTCCCCAGAAAAAAAGTTAGGCTTTTTAAGAAATTTTCCCAGCATTCTAACTACAGCATAGAAGTTTTTTTCTTGCTGGTTGCATTTTAAATCTTTCTAGGTAACAAAATCTAGTTCACAGAACAAATATGACATAGACATTCTGCACAGAGATGCAGACACAGACAAAATGACATGAAAGAGGACTGTCCCATCTTTTGCCAAAAGCCATAATATTTTACCAAAAGCTAACTGGTATCATGAGGTGTCTCAAAAGAATTGCAGTCTTGAACCCATTTCCTAGTCAAGGGGCAAAGTTTATTGCAATTGTAATGCCCATTGCAATGGATTGTTTCAAAACAAATTAGCAAAGGACCTAAGAACGTGGGATACATTTATAGGGCAAAATTAGTCAGAGGTTCATGTTACTTATCTGCTAATTTTATGGCTTACAAATAGGTTTGAGGGTTATTCTTATTCATTATTGTCTTGGGAATTTGGTTATTACTGATCAACAGATTATTTATCTGACAATCAGTAACGTTTGTAGAACTATTCTAAGGCCAGAAGATTTTGAAATCATTGACAGACAGATTGTTAGAACAAGAGCGCTCTTAGATCAGAGGGCTTCAAGGTCACTAACATATCTTCCCTAAAAACTAAGGGAAGAAATGTTATTATATTCCTAGGCCAAAGGACTTTCACAATCATTGATGGACAAATTGTCAGAACAATAGTACTCTTAGGTCTTAGGTCAGAGGGCTTTAGGATTACTACTACATCTTCCCTAAAGTTCAAAGGAAGAAATATCATTATATTCCTCTACAATTATTGACAGACAGGATTGTTAGAACAGAAGCACTCTTAGGTCAGATTGCATCAATCTGATCTGTTCTAAAATTTTTCCAAGAATTAAAGTCAAAACAATTGGCTGATAAAATACTCTGTTCTCTTCCTTTTGTGAAGATTATAGAATTTTCTCTTCTCCAGTTTTGTAATATATCTCCCACTTTCATAATCTTTGTACTGACAGTAGCTCAATAATATCTGCCAATTCCCCCCCAAAGCAATTGGGGTTAAATGACTTACTTAGGGTCACAGAGCTAACAAGTGTTGAGTGTCTGAGGTCAGATTTGAATTCAGGTCCTCCTGACTCCAGGGCCAGTGCTCTATCCACTGTGTCATTTAGCTGCCCCATACTAATATTTTCTACAACTGAGGACGTAAATTCATTGAGAGAAGGTAATTTAAATTTACCAAATTTACCAAGGGCTACTAATTGCTCTCTTATTATTTTGATACTTATTTGGTGATGTGGATTTTCATGTTCCATTCTGCAATTATCAGTGCAAAGTCCATTTTCTTTAACAGATTAAAACCAAGCAAAAAAAAATTTAGCAGCTCTTCCTCTTTGTTGTCACAATCCCATCAATCCCTATGCAGTGATCTTATTTCATGTTTGATCTCCCATTTTTCTTCTAATCAGATTTTTTAAAACCTTTTGTTTCATCTTTCACTGTTTTGCCAGCCTCATCTCATTTAAGCTTTCAGAGTCCCTTAGTACTTTGGTAGAACCATGCTTTTATATCCATCCTCTATCACCGGCTCTTGCTGCCATCCTCTATAAAATTTCCTTTTAAAATATAAGTTGGTTGGTGAGCATCTCTTTCATCCATATTTCTCTTTAGATAATTTTCATTTTTCTTCATTGACATTGTCTCTTTGTGCCTTGAGAATTTTTTTCCCTCTGTGTGTGTCACTAAAACACTTTCCTTAGTGTCTCCTAGCACTCTGAGATCACACTTCCCTTGCAGAATTTTAGAGCATAAGATTTTTTTTCTTGTCCTTCCTTTAAACCAAGTGTTTTAAGTAAAGGTCCCCAGATCTGCTGGAGGCACAAAAATAGATTTCAGGGTTTTCATGAACTTGGATGGGGGGGGGAGAATTATATCTTTATTTTCACTAACTCTTGTTTTCTTTTACAATCACATGCATTTCATTTTATGACTTTAAAACATTATTCTGAGAAGGAATTATGAGCTTCATTAAACTGTCAAGGGAGTTCATGCTGAAAAAAATAACATCTACTTTTCCCCAAATCTAGAATTCATGTCATAATATGCCCAGATTTCTTCTCCTTTATCACAAACTAGAATCAGGAGAGACCTAAGTTAAAAACCTTTTTACAAAATCATTTTATTTTTAATCTGTGGAATAAAACAAGCCTTTCTATAATATAGTATAATAAAAAGGTGATTGCATGTGAAACTGCAAATCTACTATGCATAACTTGCTATTACTTTTAAATATACAAAAGTTATTATGTAAATCTCTTTTTTCTTTTTTCTTCCCTCCCATTCACTCTAGAGATGGACACCATAAGACACAAATAGGAATCTGTATATTTGTATACACATCCATAAATATATATATGTATATATACACATATATACATATATGTAAAATTATTCTATACCTACTTCTATGTACCAGTTCTTTCTCTGGATGCAGATAGCATCTTTCTTCATATGTCCATTATAGTTAATTTGGGGAGTAAAAATAATTTATTTGCTCAAAGTTATTCTTAAAACAATGTTATTGTATATGATGTTCTCTTGGTTCTGCTCATTTCCGTCTTCATTATTTCATGCATGTCTTTCCATGTTTTCTAAGATCATCGAGCTCACCATTTCTTACAGCACAGTAGTATTCTATCATAATCATATGCTACAACTTATCCGGGCCACTCCCCAATTGATGGATTTTCTGGTTCTTTGTCACTGGTTCTCCTCAGTTTCTGGTTCTTTGCCAGCACAAAGAGAGTTGCTAAAAATGTTTTGGAACATGTGAGTTCTTTTCCTTTTCTCCTAAGCATTTTTGGAAATAGACCTAGCAGTGGTAATGCTGAGTTCAAATTCTTACTGATACTCAACCACACTGTCACTATGTTGTCACTTAATTTCTTGGAGACCCAGTCAACTTATCTGTGAAACAGAGTAATAACAATGTCTACAGTATCTATCTTACTGAAGTGGTAGAGGGATTGAGAAGCAAGATGATATCTTCCTTAGGGCACTAGACTTGCTTTCACATACTTATTAGATATGAAATATGGACAAATCATTTTCTCTCTAAACCTGAGTTTCCTCATCTAGAAAATGAGGGGAATGAATGGGATGATTTTTAAGATCTCTTCCTGTTCTAATCTGAGACCTGATGGAAGAGACATTTTACACACCTTGAAAATCTTTAACTTCTATATAATTATCAATGATAATGAAAATGATGATGTTGTCATATCTTCCCCACAAAGTTATAAGGTTTATGTTGGTGGGCTCTATTCAGCTCTGAACCTAGAGCCAATCGCAGGTACTTAATAGCGCTTGTTGAATGAAGTAGAAAGGGTCAATTTCCTAGACACTAAGGGGATTTGTAGCTGCTCTCAGATGCTAAATATAGATGGTGTAAATCAGAGGTTGTCAATGCTTTTTCCAATCTAAATCACCTTCTGTCAGAAAGCCTGTGAAGAGGCCCTGGGGCAAGAGCTCATTTACCTCCTAAAGGCCTTGAGCTATTTAAAACTTTGAATAGAGTTGAAGGGCCCTTGATCTAAACTTGGTCATTGAGAGTAAAGAAAGTTTGTTTTGTTTTCTTTTTTCTGAAGAACCCTTCAATTTACTGGAGTCAATTTTGTCTTTCATCTACACTGATGTTTGCATTTGAGTGATTTCTTAGACAGCTTTCATAGAGAACTAAAGGCATTTTTAGGGAATACAAAGGAATCTGCTTATGAATTATGATGAATCATTACTTATTCTGATTTGGAATGGAGTGTACTTCATGTTAGTTGTTTCCATAATTAACAAAACTCAAGATGTTACCTGATTGATTTGGGGTATGCTTGTTTTTTTTGGAAACAAAAAAATTTAATGATATTAAGGACTTATTAAAAGAAGAAATTTCTCCTATCTTGAAGTACAATTCTTGATGGTCCTTATATGGAAAATGGGCTACTGAACAATATAAATTCCAATTCCATAAGTCTTTATTAATACCAGATGGGCCAGATTGCTATAGACACTGGAAAAGAAAAAAAAATAAAATGATATAGTCACTTATTTTAGAAAGTTTATGCTTTGTAACAATGGATACATAGAAAATTACCTGCAAAATTAATTGAAGTAATTTTCAAGGAAAAGAAATTGTGGAGGGGGAGAACCCAAATAGGCTCATTCTGACTATTTTACATATACCTAGATTAGGAAATGATTTGTGAGTTTAAACATGGAAGAAAGTTGAAGGTTTCTAAGATTCCTTCAGCTCAAAAAAAAAATTATTTTCGTAAGTCAAAAGTGATTATTTCAAAGCTGGATACTGATAAATTGAGAAAGATTTTAATTATTCCAGTCCTGTCCGTCCAGACATATGTATACTGATACTCTACTAAACTGGTTAGTATACTTTGTGTAACCCACTTAAGCCAGGAGTGATCCCAATATTAGTCCTTTGGCTTATTTTATTTTTCCAAAATAAATTTGAATTTTTTTTCAATCAACAAACATTTATTTTCTATGGTAGCTCATCTTCCCATTTGGAAAGGGGGAAAGGCAACAACAATATTAATTATGGATATGGATAGTATGTATATGTATAGTCAAGTAAAGCAAATTCCTACACTGACCAAAACAAAAGAGTAGAATATCAAAGAAGATAAAATAAACAATTTAGATTACATGAAATAAAAGAGTTTCTCTACAAACAAAACCAATGTAGCTTAGATTAGAAAGAGATTCATTAACTGGGGAAAAACATTTGGCCTTTTCTTGAATATTCCCCATGCCCCTCCCACAGCTTTTGTTTGCAGGGCCATAGGAATATACCAGGTGGATTACATTTCTGTTATCATGTTTTAATCATATAACAAATTATGAATTTATTGAATATTAGGATCAAAATTTCAGCTCACCCAAAGAGCAATGGAGAAATATATGGTGGGAATAAATAGTCTGCCACAGTGGATTTCCTAGTAGTATAAAAGATACCATCAGAGATGTTCTACCGGAAGAGAAGGTGGATCATCATGTAGCCAAGGAAAAGAACAACTGGACATGTTGAGTGGATCCCCTGTGGGAGGATTCACAGTAGGACATTTTTAAAAGTCCCTCAGTATGAAAGAGTATGGATAGACTGGTTGTCTTGAGATCCATGCCTTTAGAAGTAGTGTCTTTATTAATGAGATCACGGATTTACAGATATATCATATTTGTTCCACTCCCTCTGGGTAACAAGTGCTCTCATTTTGTCCCAGAGAAAGCAAGCCATTCTTCAAATTATGGACATCCATTCAGTTTTCAGTTCTTTGCTACTCAAAAAGGGCTGCTACAAAAATTTTTGCACATGGGGATCCTTTCCCCCTTTTTATGATATCTTTGGAATACAGGCCCAGTAGAGACACTGCTGGATCAAAGGGCATGCACAGTGTAATTACCCTCTGGGCATAGTTTCATATTGCTTTTCAGAATGGTTGGATCAGTTCACAACTCCACCAACAGTGTATTATTGTCCCAGTTTTCCCACATCCCCTCCAACATTTATCATTATCTTTTTCTGTCATCTTAGCCAATCTGATAGGTTTATAGTGGTACCTCAGAGTTTAGATCTCAGTTTCTTAACAAGCACAATGTGGAGGTTGAATGAAATGACCTCAAAGCTTCCCTTTGCTCTGACAATTAAGATTTCTATGACTTGAAATCTCTTTTAGGAGTCGTTGCATTTTCATAAAGACCTATAACCAAGAGAGGGTGGTCCCTACTATGTGCCAGATAATGTACTGAGTGTTTTACAAATATTACCTCATTTAATATGCCCCTGCAAGGTGACTGGTATTATTATTTCTATTGTACAATTGAGGAAATTAAGGCACAGAATTTAAGTGACCTGTACAGCATCATACAGAATAATAAATGTCTGAAGCAGGATTTTAATCAGGTCTTCCTGATTCCAGGTCCAGTACTCTAACCACTTCACCATCTTGTTACCCAACCAAATGTTAATGCTTTGATATGAAAGAACAATTCCCAATTGGACAGAAGAGGGAATTTGGGAGTACTTTCATCCTTCATATTACTTCTAGTGATCGACACAAAATGTAACCCAAGCTAACTCATGGCGAACCCTTTCTGGAAATTTTGTGGTCCCCTTGGACTGTTCTACTTCTACAATAAGTCTTCTTACCTTTGCAATGGCTGTCTTTCATATCTGAATGTACTCTTTTCTCACATCTGTCTTTTAGAATCATTCCTTCCTTTCTTCCTCCCTCCCTTCCCTTTTCCCATCCTTTCTTCTTTATCCTCCCCCCCTTCCTTCCTACTTTTTGGGTGAGATTTCATGAATTATTTTTCCATGTTAGAAGAGCCTTCTTCTAGAGAAATGATCTCTGAATTATGGTCACCATAGTCGGCACAAACCCTGGACTTTTTACATTCGACCATGAGGCTTTCCAATAAGAGATGGCAGCCCATGGGTATTTCAAAAACCCTTCTCAGCTCTTCACTAGTCATTCCATAATGAAGTCACTTTTTAACTAAAACTAAAGGGAGACAATCATAATGTAATAACCAGATAAATGTTGAGGATTTAGATTTAGCCTCATGGTTTCTATCATTAATAGAGTCTTTGCCACCTCATAAGATGAATAAAAATGGAAATGTTCTCACAAATCACAATGGGATATGAAATCCCATAGATTCTTTGTCACCCCACTAGGGTGGATAAAAATAGGAATGTACTCACAAATCATGATGGGAAATGAAAGCCACAGGCAATCATTTGACACACATATGAGGGGTTGTAGGGCATAGCCAAAAGTACATATTTCGGAGCTGGTGAAAACATCAGCACTACTGCTTCCTTCCTATAACTCATTTATTCTCTCCACCTCTCATTCTTTGTCTGGAAAAAAAAAGGACATCAGACACATCAGAAATTCCCAACCTATGTGGGGTCTGTGAACGTTAAAAAAATTATGCTGGTTAGCTGGAATCCCATATAATTGGTCCCCTTTGAAAACCTATGTATTTTCTTTTATGCATTTAAAAGCATATTCTGAGAAGGAACCAATAGGCTTCATCAGTCTGCTAAATGGGACCATGACACACAAAAAAAGGTTAAGACCAGACCTTAATGATTTTTGATATCTCCAAAAGCTCTAAAACCAATCATTGTATTTGAAAGGTTTGCAGCAATCTCTGACATGACACAGGCTATTTTTTTTCTTCTTTAACTTGTAAAGATAAATCCAGTGGTTAAGATGAAGATCGAAATTTGTGGGTGAGTTTTTGAAAACAGCAGGCAAATGTAATTTTGGCTAGATAGGAAACCCTGCTGCCTTCTACAAAGCATAGCAGTTAAAAAGGCAAACGCTAATTCTTT
>JAJPUD010023968.1:0-19334 GCA_023553655.1 Myrmecobius fasciatus | reverse complement strand
GGAATGATTTTCTGTAATCTCTTTGCTAATATTTTATTTAAGATTTTTGCATCAATATTCATTAAGAAGATTAGTCTATAATTTTCTTTCTCTGTTTTTGTTTTACCTGGTTTAGGTATCAGTACCATGTCTGTATCATAAAAGGAGTTTGGTAGGAGTCCTTCATTCCCTATTTTTTTGAATAGTTTATATAATATTGGAGTTAACTGTTCTTTAAATGTTTGGTAGAATTCACATGTAAATCCATCTGGTCCTGGGGATTTTTTCTTAGGGAGTTGATTAATGACTTGTTCTATTTCTTTTTCTGAAATGGGACTATTTAAGTAATTTATTTCCTTTTCTGTTAATCTGGGCAATCTATATTTTTGTAAATATTCCTCCATTTCACTTAGGTTGTCAAATTTATTGGCATACAGTTGGGCAAAGTAACTCCTGATTATTGCTCTAATTTCCTCTTCATTGGTGGAAAGTTCTTCCTTTTCATTTTTGAGACTAACAATTTGATTTTCCTCTTTCCTTTTTCTAATTAAATTAACTAGAGGTTTATCTATTTTGTTGGTTTTTTCATAAAACCAACTTTTAGTTTTATTTATTAATTCAATAGTTTTTTTACTTTCAATTTTACTAATCTCTCCTTTTATTTTTAGGATTTTAAGTTTGGTATTTGATTGGGGGTTTTTAATTTGTTCTTTCTCTAGCTTTTTTAGTTGCAAGCCCAATTCATTGATTTTCTCTTTTTCTATTTTATGCAAATAAGCATCTAGAGATATAAAATTTCCCTTTATTACTGCTTTGGCTGTATCCCACAAATTTTGGTAAGTTGTCTCATTATTGTCATTCTCTTGAATTTAATTAGTAATTGTGTCTGTAATTTGCTGTTTCACCCATTCATTCTTTAGGATAAAATTATTTAGTTTCTAATTGCTTTTTGGTCTATTTTCTCCTGGCCTTATATTGCATGTGATTTTTATTCCGTCATGATCTGAAAAAAATGCATTTATTATTTCTGCCTTCCTGCATTTGATTTTGAGGTTTTTGTGTCCTAACACATGGTCAATTTTTGTATAAGTTCCATGGACTGCTGAGAAAAAAGTAAACTCCTTTCTGTCTCCATTTAATTTCCTCCAAAGATCTATCATACCTACCTTTTCTAACATTTTGTTTACCTCCTTAACTTCTTTCTTATTGATTTTGTGGTTTGATTTATCAAGTTCTGAGAGAGGGAGGTTGAGATCCCCCACTATTATAGTTTTGCTGTCTATTTCTTCTTGCATCTCTCTGAACCTTTCCTCTAGGAATTTCCATGCTATACCACTTGGTGCATATATGTTTAGTATTGATATTGCTTCATCATCTATGGTACCCTTTAGGAAGATATCATTTCCTTCTTTGTCTCTTTTAATTAAGTCTATCTTTGCTTTTACTTGGTCTGAGATCAGGATTGCTACCCCTGCTATTTTTTGTTCACCTGAAGCATAATAGTTTCTGCTCCAGCCTTTTACCTTCACCCTGTATGTATCTCTATGTTTTAGATGTGTTTCTTGTATACAACATATTGTTGGATTCTGGTTTTTAATCCAATCTGCTATCTGCTTCTGCTTTAAAGGAGAGTTCATTCCATTCACATTCACAGTAAAAATAACTATTTCTGTATTTCCTGCCATCTTATTTACCCTAGCTTATGCTTTTCTCTTTCTTATCCCCTTTCCCTCCTCCCTACTATTTTGCTTTTGAAAACCACTTCCCTCAACAATCCTTCCCCTTTAGAGCCCCACCCACCCCCTTTTTCCCCCCTTTCCCTCCTGTTTCCTTATAAGTACGTCTATTATTCCCTCTGAACCAAATCTGATCAGATGGAGATTAACCCAATTCTCATTCCCCTCCCTTTTCTCCCCTCAATCATTATAGGTTTTCTTTGCCTCTACATGTGATGTAATTCCCCGTATTTTACCTCCTTTTCCTCTTCTTCCAGTGTTATCCCTTTTCTACCTCTAATTTCTTTTTCAGTTTATCATATCATAAGATTCATAAAATCACAATAAACATATCATAATAATCATAAAATCACAGTAATCATATCATAGTAATCATAAAATCACAGTAATCATATCATAATCATAATGTAATAATGGATTCATAAAATCAACCCTCATTCTATAAGTATCTATGACATAAATATAGTTCTCAAGAGTTTGTTTTTTTTCTTGTTACCTTTTTATGTTTCTCTTGTGTTCTGTGTTTGTAGATCAAATTTTTTGTTCAGTTCTGGTCTTTTCAGTAGAAATAGGTGAAATTCTCCTATATCATTGAATAACCATCTTCTTCCCTGGAAGATAATGCTCATTCTAGCTGGGTAACTTATTCTTGGCTGTAACTCCTGGTGGTCTTTAATAGAGTATGCTGCATCAATATATATAACACTGAAACCACTTCTTCGAAACTCAAAATAACCCTGAATTCAATTCAGCAAACAGCTTATTATCTATATAATTATGTATTATGTATACTATATAGAGTTATGTACCTTTTTAGAGTTCAAAATTCTAAAAGCAGAATTAGAGATTGAAAGATACAGATGCCATAGATACTATTCTTAAACAACTCACAATCCAATAATGGGTAGAATGTTATTACATGAATAACTAGAACAAAGGATAGTGTATTTAGTGCAAGTAAGATGTCCAGAAAATTGTTATGACACCTTGAGGATGCAGAAATAAATTTGACCAGTCTATCAAGAAAAACTACTAGCAATAAATGATAGAAAAGGTCTTTAATAGGCTGAGATGGAGGAGAAATCTAATTTAGGAGTGCCAGATCATGAAGAAATTAATTTTAACTCTAGTGAGGGTTGTATGAAATGACAATAATCATGGAGAAGTAGGGTAAAGACTCATTATGGAAGTTCTGCATTGCTAGCATATAGCAGTTTAGTCAATAGTCAAGAAGGAAATGTAATTCTCTATTTATATACAAATGCATAAACACACAGACAAGGAGGAGCTATCTCTATGTATGCAAGCATGCATACATGTATGTATTCATTAGTCTCTATGCATACTTATAAAAATGCATGCTATCCTTTTGCAAAACTGTTGAAATGTTTGAAAAAAGAAACAGAAGCTGCTGAAAAGTTATATCTATCTTGCTGTCTGATGTTTATCTATCTATGGCTCTTTCCTGCCTATTGAACACACAAACATGAAAATGTAAATATGTATATGCACAGACATATACCTATACATATAAAAATACATGTATATATGTATGAAAATGTGTATCTATCTAATTTCTGTATTCCTAGAGAAGGAAATGACAAACTACTCCATTATGTTTTCCAAGAAAACTCCATGGACAGCCTGGTCTATGAGTTTATAAACATTGGGACATTACTGATCAAAAAATAACGTGTGTGTATCTATGTATGTGTATCTATGTATATATATATACACACACATATATATATGTATATATATGAGTGTGTATGTATGTGTATATATGAACATATTGCTAGAGTAATGTTATGATTGGAACTGTACATTAAAATATGTTAGATTAGAAAGAAGACAGAATGAAAATCAACTGACCAGTTATGTGGCTATTTTAATAGTCTGGAAAGAATTGAGAATCTACATCAGAATGTTTGCATTATAAAAAGAATGGAGAAGACAAAGGTGGGATATATCTATGAAGTACTTGGTAATATGGATGCAGGAATTGAAGTAGAAGTTATAAACATGGCAATATGGTAGTACTAACCTAGAGGTTGGGAGGTTGTGGTGTTCATAAGAAACAGAGGAGGGAATCTATTTACATGTGGAAAATATTGAGCAGCATTTCTGATGTGCTGAGTTTAAGAATTAAAAGACAAGATAGATGGGAAAAGGTGTTTCAGAGACAGTCAGCAATGTGGAAATTGGGATTTAGTGCTGTTTCTATGGAACTCTTATCTAACGGTGGAGAAATTTAACTGTGACTCAAGGATACTTTTGTTTCTGGCTGCTTGCAGGTTTTTCTCCTTGACCTGGACACTGGAATTTGGTGATGAGATGACTGGAAGTTTTTATTTTGTGATCTCTTTCTGGAGGTGAATGGTAGATTCTTTCAATTTCTATTTTACCATCTGGTTTTGGAATGTCAGGACATGCTTCCTTAATAATTTCCTGAAAGATGATATGTTGACTCTTCTTGGTCTTAACTTTCAGATAGTCCAATAATTTTAAAATTATCTCTTCTGGCTCTATTTTCCAGGTCAATTGTTATTTTCCTATATGGTGCTCTATTCATTGTGACATGTAGCTGCCTTTTGTTGTTTTTATTTCACATTATCTTTAATTCCTTTATCCTTTGTATTTATAATACTCATAAATTAATTAGCTTCTGTTTGCTCAATTCTTTTTTATGGTATAGTATTTTTTAGGCAATTTGAAATTATTTTTAAAAATTAGTGATTTTTAATACACATTGCTTTATGAATGATGTTGGGAGAGAAAAATCAGAGCAAAAGGGAAAAACCATGGGAGAGGGAAAAAAACAGAAAAAAGAAGTGAACATAAAAACTGTTGATTTACATTCAGTCTCCATAGTACATTTTCTTGATGTCAGGTGGCATTTTCTGTCCAAAGTGTATTAGGATTGCTTTGGATCATTGAACCACTGAAAAGAACCAAGTGTTTTATAGTTAATCATTGCACATTCTTGCTGTTACTGTGTACAATACATTCCTGGTTCTGCTTATTTCACTCAACATCAGTGTGTGTAAATTTTTCTAGGCCTTTCTGAAATTACCTTGTTCATCATTTTTTATAAAATAAAAATATTCCATCATCTTCAAGTTATTCAGCCATTCCCAACTGATGGACATCTACTCATTTTCCAATTATTTTAATTTTTTTTCTTTTTTTCTGTGTTAAATATTTTTTGTTTTCTTTTGTTATTTTTCTTTAGTTTATTTTTATAAAATTTATTTTATACAAAAAAGAGAGTAAGAAAAAAAGAAAAACAGAAAAGAAATATAAAACAAAATAAAGCAAAACAAAAGGAGATTATCAGGGAGGATTCAAAATATATAACAACAAATTACCACATCAAAAAGTGTGTGTGTATGTGTGTATGTATGTATGTATGTATGTATGTATATACATATATATATATGTTAGGAATATAAATTATATTCATGAATGTCTATTTATTCTTTACTTCCTTTTAAATTGTTCTTTTATCTGCTGCACACCTTATTTACTCTATTTTTCTCCCGTTTTATCCATCTACCCCCTAAGCAAGTTATAGTTAAGAAAAGATATATTTATGTATACATATGTAGATATATACATACATTCATACACACACTCATGCACAAATACCCCACATACACACATGCCTTTCCCATCCCTGCTGCCTCTTTAATTATACTCTGCTTCACAACTTGTCTTGCTATTATTTACCCTCCTGCAACTCCAAGGATTCCTCCCTTGTCTTTTTCTCTCACTTTCTGCTTCCACATCTGCCAATCCCTCCCCTCCCATTATTTTTTAATAGATTTTGGGGGATGCTATACTCTTCATGGTATATATGTAATGTTACCTATTGAACCCATTTCTGATGTAAGTAGGTTTTCAGAATTACAAGCCTGCCTAAATTCCCCAATGTCTCTGTGTCTATTCTTCCTCTATATTTGTATAACATGATTACTATTTTGATCTTAATTGTAACAATTTTTCTTTTGAACTACTCGATTGTTATTTTTTAAACTTTTTTATTTCAAATCATATGCATGGATAAATTTTCAATATTGATCCTTGAAAAACCTTGTGTCCCAATTTTCCCCCTTTCCTATAGTCCTCTCTCTGGATTTAGATGGCTCTCTACATTACTAGATGGTATGAATCATCTCATTGTTGAAGATAGCCACATCCATCAGAATTGATCATTGTATAATCTTGTTGCCATGTACGATGATCTCCTGCTTCTGCACATTTCACTTAGCAGCTACAGGATGTAATGAGGAAACACAATTATCACTCTTTGCAAATGATATAATGGTATTCTAAGAGAATCCTAGATGGAGAGCAATTTGGACCTATGCCCAAAGCGCTATCAAAATATACATATTCTTTGATGTAGCAGGGTTTCTATGGGGCTTACATCCCAAAGAGTTGTTAAAGGAGAGAAAGGAACCCTTATGTGCAAAAATGTTTGTGGCAGTCCTTTTTGTAGTGGCTAGAAACTGGAAACTGGTTGGATGCCCATTAGTTTGAGAATGGCTGAATAATTGGTATATGACTGTTTTGGAATATCATTGTTCTATAAGAACAGATCAACAGGATGATTTCAGAGAGGCCTGGAAAGACTTAGATGAACTGATGCGGAGTGAAATGAGTAGAAACAGGATTTCATGGTGTATGCCAACATCAAGATTACACAATGATCAATTCTATTGGACTTGACTCTTTTCAACAATGAGATGATTCAGGCCAGTTGCAATGATCTTGTGATGATGAGAGCTTTCTATACCCAGAGAGAGGATTGTGGGAACTGTGGATCACAACATAGCATTTTCATTCTTTTGTTATTGTTTGCTTGCATTTTTTTCTCATTATTTTGATCAGGCTTTTCTTGTACAATGAGATAATTGTATAAATATGTAAGCATATATTGCATTTAACATATATTTTTACTACATTTAACATATATTTGATTACTTGCCATCTGGGGAGGCAGTAGAGGGAAGGTAGGAAAATTGAACACAAGTTTTGCAGTCATCAAGATTACAAAATTATCCATGCATATGCTTTGAAAATAAAAAAGCTTTAATACAAAAAATATTGCTAGCTTAGTAGCCAATATTTTTTAACTAGAGGAGGGGATAGACATAATGAAGTCTATTTCTCTTTAAAAAATTACAGTGAAAGATACCCTATTTAAAATAACTCAGAACAATATAAAATATCTGGGAACACACTTTACAAAACAAACCCAGGAACTATGTAGGAAGACTGGGAAGGAATTATTGAGAGAAACTTGTCTGATCAGGAATACCAGACCCACCTATGTTGCTGAGATATGATTTTGGGTGAGAAGGAATCATACTACATAGTGAGTGCAAAAGCAAAGGGGCTGTATAGAAGGATGGAGTTCCACAGCAGAGGGGAGAGCTGAAGTGAAGCCAGAGGCACTATCTCCTAATCTAGGATTAGATGAGTTTACACTAATAATTTTCATTAAAAAAAGTGAACAGGCAAAGGTGAAGGAACCCAACCATAGAAATTTACTATGGAAATAGGGCAAACCAAGGTTCATCATCAGAAGAGAACACTGTAGTAAAAAAAAATAAAGCTTCTTCTACACCAATGACTAATACTGTTAAATGATTCCTTGCCCATAAATTTTTTTAGAAGAACTTAAAAAATAACCTTTAAAATAAAAAAGGAGGGAGATTGAGAGGGGAAAGAGCCATCCACGAAGATTATTAGTATTATTTAAAGTTAACCAACAAGAAAAATAGATCCAGAGTCTTAAAGAAGAAAATAGTTCTTTGACAATTAGAATCAGGCAGGGTGAAACTTGTAAAGCAATGAGAGACCAAGAAAAAAACAAAACAAAATATAAAGAATGAAAAATAAGAAGATAATGTGAAACACTCCAGGAAAAATAAAATATTTGAAGAACAGATCAAGAAGAGACAATGTAAGAATAAATGGACATCCTGAAAGATGTGACCAAAAACCTTGAAACAATTATACAATAAATAATCAAAGAGAATTTTACTATCGTGATCGCACAAGAGGAGAAATTAGAAATAGAAAAAAAAAAATCCACAGATCACCACCTCAAAGAGATCCTACAAGGAAAACACATAAGAATATTATCGCTAAATTAAAAAAAAAAACAGATAAAAGAGATGATTTTACAAGAAATGACAGCAACAACAATAAAACAATTCAAATATGCCAGAAGCTACAATTAAAATTGTAAAAAAAAATATCACCAACTACAATAAAAAAGGGGTCCTGGAAATACCTATATCTGTATCTTCACCACCAATCAAAATAATTAGATCCACAACTAAAAATATTCAGCAAAATTAGACATAATATTGAATAAAAAATGAGAATCAATGAATTCACAGATATTCAGGACTTTGTGTCAACTAAACTTGAACTCAATAGAAAATTTAATATATAACCAATATCAAAGATCAGTTTCAAGGGATGCATCAAGCACAAATTTTTTTACATAGAAATGTAAGCCATTATGTTTAAGATTAACATCAGTAATTGGTCAACTTTAAACAAAGATTGAAACAGAGCTGAGTATGATCTGACTGTATAGTAAAACTATTTAGGAAACTGTCTAGGAAAAATAAATTGTCTAGGAATAGATAAAAATAGTAATCATGCTGTATGAATGAAGTGCAGAGGAGGAATTAATACACAGACATTAGAGGGAGAAGGAAGTCTGGGAGTTCAGAAAATTTCCTTACATCAGAAATGGGTCAAATAGGGAGCAATATGTATATGTACACCATGAAGGGTATATTACCCTCCAAAATCTATAAAGAAATAAGGGAGGAGGGCCCAGAAGGGTGTTCAGATTAATGGAAGAAGGATATGGTAAATAGATTAATGGAAATAGGATAAAGAGGGAGGGAAAGGATGGTGAAGATAAGAGAGAGATCCAAGGAAAGTTAAGGAATAGAACTAGTATGAATAGAAAGTAGTAATGAGGAATAAGAATAGAATTTGTTAGGAAAAAAAGTAGGGCTAGTAATAATTTATAAATGCCCAATATATTAATAATCTTTTAGATATATGTCTTTGTATATGTAAGTGCATATAGTGTGTGTGTGTGTGTAGGTATGCATGTAGGTATATATATATATTTGTGTGTGTGTGCATGAGGGTATATATACATGCACATGTGTATGCACACATATATGTATATGCAACATATGTATATGTGTATATATGTATACATATATAAATATAGTACAAAGTGCAGAGTACAAAAGAATAACCTACAAGGAAGCAAAGTTGGACAGTCAAGAATATAATGTCTTTTATTGTTATATATGTTTTCTGGAAATGGAAATCTATTGTTAAATATTTTCAATCTTCCCTGATGTTCTGCTGATCACATGCCAATACTTTGTTTTACTTTTCCTTTTTTCTGTCTTTTCTTCTTTTGTTATTTGTTTTTTTCTTATTTTTTATTTAATTTTAAATTTTAAAATGGATATATATGTATATATATATATTTATGGGTGTATATGTGTGTAAGTATATATTCAAAATATGAATTGAATGACTATTTGATCAATCAAGCAAGAAACACACTTATTATCCATTTACTCTGTACCCATACACTCTTCTAAATAATAAGGATACAAATAAAAAACAAAAAAGAAAACTAAAACTGAATCTAAAAATGTATTCCAGTGGATGCCTGGAGCCGAGAATATGATAAAACAGGAATGTCGGGGCCGAGAATTTGAATGCACAGGAAGAACAAACATATGCTAACTACTCCTGGAGATTACCTGATCATATCAGTGTCCTTGCATACCACACCCTGCTACCCAACCCAACTATCTCTGCATTCCTGAAACCCCCCCTCCAGAAAGGCATCAATCTATATAATCCCAGCCTTTTTACTTCAATAAATGAGACTATTCTACCTGCCATGTAGTCTCCTTCCTCTCTCTCTCTCGCCTATTCTCTCCTTTCAGTTCGGGTCCTCCTCGCCCCCACGAATTACTAAAGTCCTGCTGGCCAGGACAAATGGAGAAAGCAACACATATAAATTAGTACATGCAATATAAATATATAATCAATAGAAGGTAATGTTAGAGTGCATTGCACTAACACTGTCTGATATGGTCAAGGAAGATTACATCGAAATTAGTTAAAAGAAGCCCAGAATCATAAGAGTCAGAGACTGGGATAATGAGCATTACAGGCATGCAGTATATCCAGTGTAAAGGAAGAGATGGGATATGGAACATCCTTTGTGAAGAAGAGCAAAAATGTTGGTATGCTTGGATTATTAAGATTAAAAAGGAGAATAAAATATGCTAATTTTGTAAATGTAGGAAGGTCTTAGGTTGTCACTGAATGAATGAAAACATACACATCATTTTGACAAAAATGTAATAGGATGTTTTCTGAAAATATTCTACAAATAAAATAATACAAATAAAAATTCTCAAAATAGTCAGTTCTTTGCCTCTGTCTCTGTCTCTCTGCTTGTTCTGTCTTTGTCACTCTCTGCTTCTCTTTGTCTTTATCACTATATCTCTCTCTCTCTCTCTGTCTGTCTCTTTTTTTGTCTGCAACTATGTCCCTTTCTCTGTCTTTCTATTTTTCTGGATGTCTCTTTTTCTCTATGTATATCTGTCTCCTTTCTTTTTGTCTCTTTATGTATTTCTGCCTTTCTGTTCAGTTATATGTTTGGTTAAATGATTTAACTAATGGCAACTAAGTGACTCAGTGGATAGGTGGAGGGACATGGAGTAGGAAAGACAAGTTCAAAACCAAACTCAAATACTTCTTAGTTGTGTGACCTTAGATAAATTACTTCATCATTTTTTGCCCCAGTTTCCTCATATGTAAAAGAACTGAAGAAAAATGGCAAAGCACATTTTCTTTAACAAGAAAATCCCTAATAGGGTCATGAAGAGTTGGGAATTACTGAAATGACTGAACCACTACAGAAAATCTAATTATTCACTCCTTAGCAAAAATAGAAAGGATCAAAACCAAATTAGGATGACAATGAGAAAATCCTATGTGAAATTTTGGCAACTCCAAGAAAATCTGATTAAACAAGCTATTAATGTAAAAATAAGTTGCCAATATATAAATGGCATTGACTGTTCAAGTTTAACCAATGTAAAATAATCATCACAATAAAGAAGCCAGAAGTACAGGGACTACTCTAGATAGAAAGAACTTTCTAAGCAGAAATGGGTAGTAGTCAAGGGTAATGCTTGTTTGGAGTAAAAACTCATGTTCAAAATATTATAGAGGATGGAAGAATTTTATGTGTACTATTCCCTCAAAAACATCAAAAAGTATAGGGATACATATTCTTATTGAGAACTTGGTGCAAGATTAATCAGGTCACCTTAAGAATATTTATAAACTAAAGTTTAAGAAAGTGTTAAAATAGCTCATAGAAAATCTGCATTAAGTGTACTGGCTGGGTCCTTTATGGAGAATATAAAGAAAAAAAATGGGCAATGGGGATGCTGAATGAGAAAGCATAAATGAGTTTCAATGAGCACTAGTTGAAAGAGTAACCACACAGATGAGATCTAGGATCTATTGTTATTGTTATACCAAGAGCAGAGAAGTAGACAAAACAGAGATATTCATTTAGTTATTTCAAGGTGCAGGGATGTTTATGTAGAAGTAGTTTTTAAGGTACTGGGTGGCAGTCAGGGAGGAAAAGATAACAGAAGCACTTTGATTATTAATTAAATATTAATATCTCAAACACATTCAATACAATATATTTGATCAACAAACATTAATAAAGTACATTCTATATGCAAAGCGTGGCACTTAGTGCTAAGCATCAAAAGAAAGTCAAAAGATAATCCCTGTCTACATAAAGCTCATGGTCTAAAAGAAACATATGTGTATTATTTTGAAGCATATGAAGATAAGAATATTTTAAGCCCTAACAATTTCTTAAAATAAGGCAATTATGGAGTGTAAAGTTATTATTAAACTAAACTATAGCATTTACTGTGTTATTTTTTGTGTATATCCCTGATAATTTTCTGCACTACATATGATGAATGCAAAAAGATGTCTTTTCAATTTACCAATTATCCCTCAGCTACTTTAAAAAATTGTTTTTTGTCTTTTTAAACTTGACTGGGTTGATTGCAAGTTCTAACAAGATTCATCCATCAATAAACTTTAAAACAATAGGTGTTATTCTCTGAGATTTTTCCCACAATAATGATATTAATCTTAAGAAAAAAAATCTAAAAATGGAAAATGAGATAATTTTAAAGGAATATATTTCTTTGTTGACATGTAGTCATCATCTGAAATCAGATTATTTCAACTATGTAATTTCACATATATTCTTTTTTTAGAAAAGCTACTATAAGATGAATTTTTCACTTTTTAAATATCCTCTGTGATCTAGATTTATCAGCTAAACACAAAAGGAACTTTGATGTATCCATAGCAACCATATCACAGTTTCCAATATTTGCATAATGAAGTGCTGACATTCTAAAAACAAGGTGCTAAGTGAAGGTTTGTTTCACTAATTAGATGTCAAAAGTAATCATTTCTTCCTGATTAACAAGTTATTAACTATACAAACTATGGAAACTTTCTTAACTAGTACTTTTATATTTAGAATGGCTAGGGGCAAAATGCTAAATATCTTTTTTTGTAAGTTTTGACATAGAAACAAGGAATGTTTAAGTTTCTGATGGTATATTATTCAATGGCATGTGCATTATTTGATTATTTAGAAGCAAAGAATGACAATTGAAGCTATGATGTGTGTGTGTGTGTGTGTGTGTGTGTGTGTGTGTGTGTTTTAGAGGTAAGGGGAAGAGAGAGAGAGAGGGAAAGAGAGAAAGAGAGAGAGCTAGAGAGAGAGAGACAGTGAGGAAGAAAGAGAGAGAGAGAGAGAGAGAGAGAGAGAGAGAGAGAGAGAGAGAGAGAGAGACAGAGACAGAGACAGAGACAGAGACAGAGACAGAGAGAGAGACAGAGAGACAGAGACAGAGACAGAGAGAGAGAAAAAGGGGAGAGACAGGGAAGGAAGGAGGGAGAGAAAGGGAGACAGAGACAGAGATAAAGCCAGAAAAAGAGAAACAGAGAGACAGAGACAGAAAGATGAAGTCACAGAGAAAGACAGAGTCATAGACTGAAAATATGTTTTAAGAAATTGTCAAAGAACAGGGTGCCGTAGGCATATAGAAGCAAAAGAGAATACAAAACAGTACACTACTACACTGCTGGAGGTAGGGGGACAAAACAAAACAAACCTTCAAGTGAGGTATGTCTAGTTGCAGTGGAATTGTAGAGAGGCTATTAAGTAGAAAGAAATAAAGGTAAGAAGGCTTGGTATTTTTGATGAAAGTAATCTATATATACATGGTGGTGAGAGATAAGGAATACAAAGAAAAAAAAAATGTTAAAGATATGAGGCAGTATGGAGCCATTATGGAGCCTGTCCTTGTGCCTTTTTCCCCTAAAAGTGAATGAGAATGTGTTTATCTAGAGTCATATGATATGTATGTTGCTTTAAATAAGAACAAGTTATTATCAATGCTGTGATCAAATACAGTCTATGGCCACTTGTTTGGAATGTACAACTGAGTTCATTCTCACTTTCTCACATTGTTTAAAAGATCTTTTGGCATCAGATATATAATAGTTAATTTTAAAAGATTTCTTTAAATTACTTCAGATTTCTCTATCAAAATTGGTCTTAACATTCATTTATCTTATTATTTTTTCTCAATACTTATTCATCCAGAATATTTTAATATTCATTTAATTATTAATATTCTAGATATTATAGAAAATGTAGAAATGCTCAGTTCAGTCCAAATGAAGTAGGTTTCTCTCTAGCAGTCTATAGGTAATATTAATATAGATCACTTACTCCGTGCCAGGTACTGTACTAAGCATCTTATAATTATTATTTCATTTGATCCTCATAACAATCCTGGGTGCTATTATTATTCCCATTTACAGACGAGGAAACTCATTCAAATAGGGATTAAGTGACTTGTCCAGGAAGTATCTGAGGCCAGATTTGAATTCAGGTTTTCCTGCCTTCAAGCCCAGACATAAGTATGCAGGAAACTACATTAGATCTTTCCATGTCTTTCAGCCTCAAAAGCTCAGCTTTCTTTCTTTCTTTAAAGTGTCTTTTTTTTTGATCAGATTTGATGAGAGAGATATTTAGATGTTCGCTGTGCTATGTAGCTTACAAATGTCTGTATTCTATAAAGAGATTTTTAAAAAAAGTCCTCCAATCTCACTCCTATGTTAGATAATCACTGCCATAGAATTCCAAGAGATTAGGAAATGTGAGGGAGGAGTAGGTTTATGTGTGTCATAGATGAATTTTCTTATAAGAAAGGAAAAATAACCCTGATTTATTTGGTAAAAAAGCAAAGGACACTAAAAAAAGATTTCACACACTAGTATAGTATTAAGTTGGGTTCACATATGCTAGTGGAACAAAGACTCTGGCAGATTTTACCTAGATATAAATATTTTGATCATTGGTCCAGTGATAGGAAATATTGTCCAAGGTCCTATGGAAATTTGAAGGGGATTATCTGTAGGAATGCTGTAATGGAGATTACTTTTTCCAAAACAACTCTATAAGACCTCTTCCTAAGAAGGGTGATGATGTGTCAAGGAACTATCCATGTCTATGAAATTATAAAACCTTAAAACATTGAGGATTATGAATATGGAGAGAGAATTATGAATGATTTCATAATCCATGCGATTTGATAGCTATTGTATATGTGTCTCTATTAGATGAGAGCAGAGACTGAGTAATTTATTTCTACAAAGTCTATATTTGAATGTGGAATTAATAAAAATAACTTCCCTATTATTTCCTTAAAGTGTTAGGCTTCATTGTAAGCTAAAGAAATATAAACAAGAATACATCAGATTACATCAGAAATGAAATTTCTTCTTTCTGGATATGAATATCAAGAATTAAATCTGATTTGAATAATCTAAAATCATAGGTTTGATTCTTGCCATGGAGGAATTTACAATTTAATTGGAGAGAAAAGTCAAGAATACAAAAACAATTAGAGTACAAAAATATCATATTTAAAACTGAAAAGCAAAACATTGAATTATATTTCATGCTATAAATATTATTTCAGTGATGGAAGAAGAAATTAATTTGGGGGGTTGTATGAGAGGTTTTACACTGCTGGTAGAATTTGGATTAGGATTTTGGGAGATATGTGAAATTGAGGCTTGTGTTGAAATAAAAGAAGTGTTTCAGGTAATGAAAGCATAGGAAAACACAGAGAGAGACAAGAATGAACATGTCTAAGGATATTGCTTATGGCAAAAGAACTTGATTCGAAGCCTGGAAAATAATTCTCAATGTTTGCTAGTTTCCCCTAATACCAGTCAAGATTGAATATCTAAACTATTTTAAATACCTCTATTATAGCTATTTTTATTATGTGTATATTTCCATAGTTTATTGGTGTTTGAAATAAAAAGTAGTAAATGTATATTCTAATAATTATTATTTTCAGTTAATGTGATATAAAACCTGTTATGTCATCACAGCAAAACTATGAAAACTACTCAGTGATATAATTAATCAACAACTATACATTATATCCTTTTTAGAACTATGTCATAAATCTGCAGGAATCTACAATAGATCTTTCCATGTCCTTCAGGCTCAAAAGCTCAGCTTTCTTTCTTTCTTTAAATTGTCTTTTTTTTCTTTGATCAGATTTGATGAGACAGGTACTTAGATATTAACATTTTAACTGGTTTTTACCATTTCTATTAATCTGGTAACCTGAGAACTAAAAGAATATAATTAAAAAACAACTTTTCATACATATAAAGTCAACAATTGGGAAAATATCAATTGCTTATGGTTAGGCTGAGCTAATATAAAAATGAGAATTCTATTCAAGTTAATTTACTTATTCATAACCATACTAATCAAAACTTTAAAAATATTTTATAGAGTTAGAAAAAAAATGACTAAATTCATCTGGAAGAATAAAAAGTCAAGAATATTAGGGGAAGTAATGAACAAAAGGCAAAGAAAGGTAGCCTAGTTATGTCAGATCTAAAATTATAAGACTGCAATAATCAAAACTATTGGTATTGAATAAGAAATAGAGTGGTGGATCTATGGAACAGGTTAAGTATACAAAACACAGTTGTAAATGACTATAGTGACCTACTGTATGATAAAACCAAAGACTCCAAATTTTGGCATAAGAACTTTGTATGTGACAGAAACTTCTGGGAAAACTGGAAAATAGAAGGGCAGAAATTAAGGATATACCAACATTTCATATCCCATGCCAAAAGATGATCAAAATGGGTACATGATTTTGACATCAATGTGATACTATAAGAATATTAGCGATAGTAAGGAATAGTTTACCTGCTGAATATATGAAGACAGGAAGAATTTATGACCAAAGAACAGATAGAAAACATGAAATGCAAAATGGATATTTTGATTACATTAAATCAAAAAGTTTTTGCACAAAGAAAACCTATGCAACCAAGATTAGAAGAGAAAAATAAATCTGGAGAATTTTTTACCCCGTGTTTCTGATAATAGTCTCATATTTCAAATATATACAGAACTGAATCAAATTTATAAAACTATAAGAGATTCCCCAATTAATAAATGGTCAAAGGATATGAATAGACAGTTTTTAGATGAAGAAATTAAAGTCATCTGTAGCCATATAAAAAAGCTCTGTATCAGAGAAATGCAAATTGAAAAAAATTCTGAAATACTTACTGACACCTATCATATTGGATAATATGACAGAAAAGAAAAATGATAAATGTTGGAGAAGATTTAGGAAAATTGGAACACTAATGCATTGGTGGAGTTGTGAAATGATTTAACCATTCTGAAGTGCAATTTGTAATTTTGCCCAAAGAACTATCAAACTCCATACCCTTTGATCCAGTAATATAACTAGTAGGTCTGTCTTCCCCCCAAATCATAAAAAAGTAAAACTACTCAAATGCAGAAAAATATTTAGAATAGCTCTTTTTTGTGGTGGTAAAATATTAGAAATTAAAAAGATGTCCATCAGTTGGGAAATGACTAAAGAAGTAGTGGTATATAAATGTAACATAATATTGTGCTATAGGAAATAATGAGCAGGACAATTTCAGAAAAAAAGACGTGGAAAGACATTCTGAACTTACATTGAATGAAGTGAGGAAAGCTAGGAGATCATTGTTAACAATGACAACATTATGCAATGATCAATTATGCTAGACTTTTTTGAACAACACAATGATCCAAGACAATTTCAAAAGACTTGTGATGATATCTACATCCAGGGAAATACCTATGGAGTCTGAATGCAAGTTGAAGCATACTGTTTTGACCTTCCCCTTTGTTTTTTATTTCTTTTGATTTTTTTCCCTTTTGTTCTGATTCTTTCACAACATTACTAATTTGAAAATGTGTTTAATATGATTGTACATTTATAACTTAATTAGAGTGTTTGCTATCTTCGGGAGGGAAGCAAAATTAGAAGTAAAAATATTATATAAGTAAATATTAAAAACTACCTTTACATGTAATTAGAAAAAAATTCTTAAGTGGGGAAAAAAAGAAATTATTCCTATGCAATTTTAAGCCACTGGATAATGGCATACAAAGTCTGGGATATTTCTTTCCTATTAATCTATTCATATAGCTGCTTCTCAGTTTCCTTCACTGGTTCACTTTCTCCCTCATTTATATTAAGTGGGACTCCTCCAAAATTTTGTTTTCAGTCTCTTTCTCATTTGTCCTTTCTGACAATATCATCTATTGTCATTGTTTCAGTGATCATTTCTGTGAAAATAACTACTTAATCTATACTTTTCAGTTCACTAGGCTGGACAGTGTACATAATACAGACTTGGCCTCTTTCAAGAGCACTGGTGTGATAATGGCCAATATCTGCTGTACATCAAAGAATCTCAGTTATACTGGACCTCAGAGAATATCTAGCCCAAGTTCTACCTGATTGAGAAACCCCTCTACAAAAATCCCTGTAAATTATCATTCAGCATTTTCTTGAAAAAATGTAATAAACAGAGAAAGAAATAATCCACCACCTTTGAAGAAAGACAGTTTCATTTTTTGAAAGGTCTTTTTTGACCTTTATTTTGGTAAAGAATCCCCCTCTGTTTACTTGGCCCCTAAATATGCCTTTATAAAATGTCTTTCCACTTATTACTCTGTTTTCTGGGGTCAAACAGAACTTGTACAATCTTTTTCCTTCATGACTGATCCTAGCAATCTGGCATTTTCATATTTGATTATGCAGTAGCTAAATTAAGTGAGAATTTTTTTTTTTTAAATGCAAACTGAGAATTAGAGTAGGTAATGAGGAAACCAAATTATCACTCTTTGCAGATGACATTATGATAAACGTAGAGAACCCTAAAGACTCAACTAAAAAACTACTAGAAACAATTCACAACTTTAGCAAAGTTGCAGGATACAAAATAAATCCACATAAATCATCAGCATTTTTATATATTACCAATAAAGTTCAGCAGCAAGAGATACAAAAAGAAATTCCATTCAAAATAACTGTTGATAGTATAAAATATTTGGGAATTTATCTGCCAAGGGATAGTCAGGAACTACATGAACTAAACTACAAAACACTTTCCACACAAATAAAATCAGACCTAGTCAATTGGAAAAACTTAAAATACTCATGGGTAGGCCGAGCGAATATAATAAAAATGACAATATTACCCAAACTAATCTACTTATTTAGTGCCATACCAATCAAACTCCCAAGAAATTATCTTACAGATATAGAAAAAATAGTAGCAAAGTTCATTTGGAAAAACAAAAGGTCAAGAATTTCAAGGGGATTAATGAAAAAAAAGGCTGACGATGGTGGACTTGCTGTACCAAATCTAAAACTATATTACAAAGCAGCGGTCATCAAAACCATTTGGTACTGGCTAAGAAATAGAGTAGTTGATCAGTGGAATAGGATAGAATCACAAGACAAACTAGGCAATAACTATAGCAATTTAGTCTTTGATAAACCCAAAGACCCCAGCTTTTGGGATAAGTACTCACTATTTGACAAAAACTGCTGGGAAAACTGGAAACTAGTTTGGAAGAAATTAGGTCTTGACCCACATCTAACACCACATACCAAGATAAGATCTAAATGGGTCCATGATCTGGATATAAAGAATGATACTATAAGTAAATTAGAGGAACGTAATATAGTTTACCTCTCAGACCTATGGAGATGGAATAAATTTATGTCCAAAGAAGAACTGGAACTCTTAATTGAAAACCAGATAGATAACTTTGACTATATTAAGTTAAAAAGTTTTTGTACAAACGAAATCAATGCAGACAAGATTAGTAGGGAAGCAATAAATTGTGAAATCATCTTTACATTTAAGGGTTCTGATAAAGGTCTCATCTTTAAAATATATAGAGAATTGTCTCATATTTATAAAAATTCAAGCCATTCTCCAATCAATAAATGGTCAAAGGATATGAACAGACAATTTTCAGAGGATGAAATTAAAACTATTTGTAGTCATATGAAA
>JAJPUD010023967.1:0-19335 GCA_023553655.1 Myrmecobius fasciatus | reverse complement strand
ATACGCTATGACCAAGTAGGATTTATACCAGGGATGCAGGGCTGGTTCAATATTAGGAAAACTATCAGCATAATCAATTATATTAATACACAAACTAACAAAAACCATATGATTATCTCAATAGATGCAGAAAAAGCATTTGATAAAATCCAACACCCTTTCCTATTAAAAACATTAGAGAGTATAGGACTAAATGGGCTTTTCCTTAAAATGATCAGTAGCATCTATTTAAAAACATCAGCAAGCATCATATGTAATGGAGATAAATTAAAACCATTCCCAATAAGATCAGGAGTGAAACAAGGATGCCCACTGTCACCATTACTATTTAATATTGTATTAGAAATGTTAGCTTTGGCAATAAGAGAAGAAAAAGAGATCAAAGGAATCAGAGTAGGTAATGAAGAAACCAAATTATCACTCTTTGCAGATGACATGATGGTACACTTAGAGAACCCTAGAGACTCAATTAAAAAACTACTAGAAACAATTCACAACTTTAGCAAAGTTGCAGGATTCAAAATTAATCCACATAAATCATCAGCATTTTTATATATTACCAACAAAGTTCAGCAGCAAGAGATACAAAAAGAAATTCCATTCCAAATAATGGATGATAGCATAAAATATTTGGGAATCTATCTGCCAAGGAAAACTCAGAAACTATATGAACAAAACTACAAAACACTTGCCACACAAATATAATCAGATCTAAACAATTGGAAAAACATTAAGTGCTCATGGGTAGGTATAGCGAATTTAATAAAAATGACAATACTACCCAAACTAATCTACTTATTTAGTGCCATACCAATCAAACTGCCAAGAAATTATTTTACAGATCTAGAAAAAATATTAGCAAAGTTCATTTGGAAGAACAAAAGGTCAAGCATTTCAAGGGGATTAATGAAAAAAAAAAAAGCAGATGAAGGTGGCCTTGCTGTACCAGATCTAAAACTATATTATAAAGCAGCAGTCATCAAAACCATTTGGTACTGGCTAAGAAATAGAGCATTTTATCAGTGGAATAGGATAGGTTATCAGGACAATCTAGGCAATAACTTTAACAATTTAGCATTTGATAAACCCAAAGACCCCAGCTTTTGGGATAAGTACTCACTATTCAGCAAAAACTGCTGGGAAAATTGGAAGCTAGTGTGGATGGAATTAGGGCTTGACCCACACCTAATGCCACATACCAAGATAAGATCTAAATGGGTTCATGATCTAGGTATAAAGCGTGATATTGTAAGCAAGTTAGAGGAATGTAGTATAGTTTACCTCTCAGAACTGTGGAGATGGAATAAATTTATAACCAAAGAAGATCTGGAACTCCTAATTGAACAACAGATAGATAATTTTGATTATATTATGTTAAAAAGTTTCTGTACATCCTCGATTTATGTTTGCTTACATTGTGTTTTCTTTATCTGATATATCTTTTATGTAGATAAGATTTTTCTTGCACAAAAGTGATGTTTGTAAATATGTATACATATATTCGATTTGCCAATATTT
Organism: Myrmecobius fasciatus; assembly: GCA_023553655.1. NCBI lineage: Eukaryota > Metazoa > Chordata > Mammalia > Dasyuromorphia > Myrmecobiidae > Myrmecobius > Myrmecobius fasciatus. The sequence goes on along the minus strand of JAJPUD010023967.1, from coordinate 17,817 downwards.
TAACATAATTAACATGTAGTGGATATCCTGCCATCTAGGGGAGGGGTGGCGTGTTGAGGGAAAAAATTTGTAACAGAAACCTATGCAAGGGGTAGTGTTGAAGAATTGCCCACACATATGTTATGCAAATAAAATTTAAAAAATTTAAAAAAGTTTCTGTACAAATAAAACTAATGCAAACAAGATTAGGAGGGAAGCATCAAATTGGGAAATCATCTTTACATTTATTGGTTCTGATAAAAGCCTCATTTCTAAAATATATAGAGAATTGTCTCATATATATAAGAATTCAAGCCACTCTTCAATAGATAAGTGGTCAAGAGATATGAACAAACAATTTTCAGATGATGAAATTAAAACCATCTCTAGTCATATGAAAAGTTGCTTCCAATCACTATTGATCAGAGAAATGCAAATTAAGACAACTCTGAGGTACCACTACATACCTGTCAGATTGGCTAAAATGACAGGAAAAAATAACGAATGTTGGATGGGATGTGGGAAAGCAGGGACACTAATACATTATTGGTGGAAATGTGAATGGATCCAACCATTCTGAAGAGTAATTTGGATCTATGCTCAAAAAGTTATCAAACTGTACATACCCTTTTACCCAGCAGTGTTTCTATTGGGCTTATATCCCAAAGAGATCTTAGAGGAGGGAAAGGGACCCACATGTGCAAGAATGTTTCTGGCAGTCCTTTTTGTAGTGGCTAGAAACTAGAAACTGAATGGATGCCCATCAATTGGAGAATGGCTGAATAAATTATGGTATATGAATGTTATTGAATATTATTGCTCTGTAATAAACGACCAACAGGACGATTTCCAAGAGGCCTGGAGAGACTCTCATGAATTGATCCTGAGTGAAAGGAGCAGAACCAGCAGATCATCATACACAGCAACAACAGTATTACATGATGATCAATTCTGATGGACATGGCTCTCTGCAACAAAGAATTGTCTCAAACCAGTTCCAATTGTTCACTGAAGAAACCATATACACCCAGAGAGAGGGATATGAAATATGGACCACAACATAACATTTTCATGCTCTCTATTGAGGTTTGCTTGCATTGTGTTTCCTTTCTCTGATTTTCTTTTTTTTTCTTGTAGATAGGACTTTTCTTGCACAACTTGTCAATTATTTCAACATTATTAACATGTAGTGGACTTCCTGCCATCTAGGGGAGGGGAGGGACCTGGGGGTAAAATTTGTAATGGAAAGCTTTGCAAAGATCAATGCTGAGGAACTACCCATATGTATGTTATACAAATAAAAAGCTTTATAAAAAATAATTAATATAGTAGAAAAAAGAATAATCTTTGACAAGTTACTTCACCTCAATTTCCTCATATGTAAAATATGTTTGTGCCAATTGATGTTGAAATAAGTATCTTTTCTCTGAAATCTGTACTTTATGAGATGAAATGACAAAATAAAATAGCTGTGAGATGTTGACTGTAGATTAAAGATGTTGTACATTGACTACTCAGAAAACGAAGATGTAAGTGAATATGTAACTCAGTTATGGTTTGGTTGAGTTCTTAGAGAAAGTTATTTATGTGGAGTGTTTTTTTTTTCTTGTACAGAATGGAACTATGTATTGCTTTTAATTTTCTATCTATTCATTTCTTTGTTCCTTTGTTATATGTTATAAGAGTTTGATTTTTCTCGCCTCTTTCTCTCCCCCCCCACAGAAATGAATAGAGTTTAGAGTGAGAAAAATAAATGCTGACTAGTTATAAAAAATAATAATTTTAAAGGAAGAAAAATGAACTAGAAGACAAAAATCTGCCCAAATAATTTATCACACTGACACATCATAGTTACATGAGTCATAATCCATGGTGATCAGGGCAGAAATAATTAACTTCATAGTGTGGAAAAACATGATCTATATATTAAAATTATAACCTATTCATTAGAATGAAATATACAGATCAGGACCTTGTGATCACTCAGCACTCAGTAGCACCAAAGTTGTTCTAAATCCCTTTGCATGACTATGTGATATGTGAGCAATTCCACGGAAGGTTGTTGTTGGTAATTGGTGGAGAAGGTTAATTATATAGAAAAACACTGATGCAGATCACTTAAGAAGTATGGCTGATAAATGATGAACTGTGTGACTAACAGATTGGATTCCCTGGAACATAACAGCTGAGCAGGACGCCACAAACTTCAAGTGGATGAACCAAGTGTCCACAGATAGAAAAATTAAATATAGGATCATAGATTCTGATAATCAGCAAATATTCATTAACATGGAGATGGTTTATAGCAGTTTCAAAAATGACCTGAAAGGATGATTTACTAATGAAGTATGAAATAACATAAATATATACTCTCCTACAAAGGTTAGCCTTTGAAAACATCTGGAATATCCTCAGGTTTCACATACCTTGGTCTATTCTATTTTTACTCATTTTCAATAATTTGCAAGATCAAAGCATTATTTTTATGGATATGTTATATATTCTCCTGAGGAATCTACCTCTTCAAATCATCTGTCTCTATGATAAAAGAAGATGAAAACCAAAAATCTAATTTTGTGTAAGGTAAAATGACCTTCTACATCACTGCTACTTTGAAAGATTTCACGTAAAAAAAAATCAGATAAAGGCCATATGTTTTCTTTGATTCATCTCCACTTTTCCCAGTGCAATTCAATGAATAGATAGCAAAATTAGCAAAATCATTTTAAGAAGATGGTGGACAGTTGTTCTATTCTAAAACTATGTGATTTCTTCTTTTTAAATTGATGGTTTTTTTTCTTATTTCTTATGTCATTTTTTTCCTCAGCTACATGTAAAATTTTTAACATTCTTTTTAAAACTGAGTTTTATTTTCCTTTTCCTATCACTCCCCTTTAAAAAAACAACCAATTCAATATTGTACATGCATGTTTAATGATGGAAAGAATTGCCAATGTAGCTGTGTAGTAAAAAAAACCCTCAAGAAAAGTATGCTTCAATGTGAGACCCCATCACTTCTCTCTGGGAATCATCATAAATCCTTCAGAGCTGCCCTGGCTCACTACATTGCTGAGGATAGCTAAGTCATTCACAGTTGATCATTTTATGATGCTGATGTTATATTATACACAGTACATTTCACATTGAATCTGCTCACATAAGCCTTTCCAGGTTTTGTTTTTGTTTTTGTTTTTCTGATAGTGTCCTGTTCATTGTTTATTTATAGCACAATAGTATTCCAACATGATCACAATCAAAATTTGTTCCTTTCTTAATTGATGGGCATTTCCTTAATTTCCAAATCTTTGTCATTGTTATAAATATTTTTATACACATAGGTCTATTTCTTGGTTTTTATCTCTTTTTTGGAATATATACTTAGTAGTAGTATTGTTAGGTCAAAGGTTATGCATGGTTTTAGAGCCCTAATGGCACAGTTTCCATTTGGTCTTCCAATTCTTGAATCAGTTCACAACTCTACCAACAATGCATTCATGTCTTATTTTTCCCACATTCCCTTCACCTTTTGTCATTTTTCTTTTCTGTGTTAGCCAATCTAATAATTATGAGGTAATATTGCATTATGAGGTAGATTGCATAAATCAGTAGTGAGTTAGAACATTTTTATATGGTTATAGTTTTTTTTTATTACTTCATCTTTTAAGCATTTATTACTTGGGAAATGACTCTTATTTGTAGAAATTTGACTCAGTTCTCTTTATGTTTGGGAAATGAGGCCTTTATTAGGAAAACTTGCCTCAAATATTTTTAGCAGTTAATTTTGATAACTTTTCCCTCTGTCCTACCCTCCTTACCCCATTTATTATATTCTCTGTTTCCTTTCACCCTTTTCCCTCAAAAATGTTCATTTCTGACTCTCCCCTCTTCCAATCAGCTCTTCCTTCTTTCCCCATCTCCTGCTATTTTCCTGTAGGGTAGGATAGATTTCTATACTCAAGTGAGTTTGTAAATTGTTCCTTCTTTCAGTCAATTCCGATGAAATTACAGTTCACTTGTTTCCCCTACTTCCCCCTTTTCAGCTGCCCTGTGAAAATTTTTTCTTCTATCTTTATTGTGTGAGATAATTTATTCCATTCTACCTCTTCCTTTCTCTTGTTCCTAGTATATTCCTCTCATCTCTTAATTTTAATATTTTAGATATTATCCCTTCACTTTCAATTCATGCTTGTATCCTCTGTTCATATATATATACACATATATATGTACATATATACATATACATATATATATGTATAATATACTTCTTACTGTCCTCATAATAAGAATGTTCTTTTGAGTTAAAAGTATCATCTTGCCATGTAAGAATATAAACATTTTGACTTTATTAAATCCCTTATAATTTCCCTTTCCTATTTACTTTTTTATTCTTCTCATGAGTCCTATATTTGAAAGTCAATCTTTCTATTTAGCTCTGGTCTTTTCATCAAGAATATTTGAAAATTTTCTGTTTCATTGAATTTCCATTCCCCCCATACCAAAGGATTATATTGTCTTGTTGGATAGATGAATAGATTCTTTGCCATCTGAAAATTCATATTCTAAGCCATCTGATCCTTTAATATATGAACTGCTAAATCTTGTATTATTATTACTGTGGCTCCATGATTCTTAAACTGTTCCTTTCTGGCTGCTTGCAATTTTCCCCCTGACCTGGGAGTTATGGAATTTGGACATAATATTCCTGAAAGTTTTCATTTGCAGGTTTCTTTCAGTAGAGGATTAAGGGATTGTTTCCATTTCTATTTTGCCCTCTGGTTCTAGAATATCAGGGAAACTTTCTTTGGTAATTTCTTGAAAGATGATTTCTAGCCTCTTTTTTGATCTTATCTTTCAGATAATACAATAATTTTTAAAACTGTTTTTCCTGAATCTTCCAGGTCAGTTGTTTTTTCCAATGAGATATTTCACATTGTGTTCTATTTTTTTAATTCTTTGAAAAAATTATTATTGTTTCTTGAATTCTCAGAAAGTCATTAGATTTCACTTTTTAAGGAATTATGTTCTTTAGTGAACTTTTGTACCTTTTTTGCCATTTGTAAGGATTTTTTTTTCTTCAGTGAATTTTTGTGTTTTCTTTTTGCATTTGGTCAATTCTGCTTTTTTTTCGTCTTCTCACTGGGTTTTTGTACACCTTTTACCCTTTGGTCTCATCTGATTTTTAGGGTGTATTTTCTTTGGCGTTTTTATGTGTCTATTCGTCTTGCTCTCTATCTCTTTTAAGAAGCTATTGACTTCTTCTTTCATGACTTTCTTGCATCACTTTCATTTCACTTCCCAATTTTTCCTCTACCTTTCTTATGTGATATTCAAAATCCTTTTTGAGCTCTTCCTTAGCCTAGGATAAATTCTTATTTTTCTTAAAGGCTCTGGATGCAAGATTTTTGACTTTGTTATTTTCTTCTAAGTGTGTTTTGTTCTTCTTTGTCACTAAAGTAACTTTCTATGATGAGAATTTTTTTTTTAAATTTGTTCTTTGCTCCTTTGAATCTTTGTTAAAATAGAACTCTATTTCCAGGAGGATGCAATGTCCCAAGCTTCAGAGAGTTTGTACAATGGTTCAAAAAGATCCTTATATGGACTTTAAGTTTTCAGTTATTCCAAGATGGTGTGAATCAAAGAGAGGTGTTTTACATCTCTTTTGGCTTGTGACCGCTTTTCTTCTGTGGAACTGTGAGGAGAGTCCCTGATTTACTGAGGCCACAAAATCTAGTGTGTGGTGCTTTTCCTTGCCTTGGGACTGTCATCCAGCACTGCAGTTTGGATCTAAGTGTGGGCAAAGCAACAGAATCCTACCTCAATTATTACAAAATAGTCCCCTTTAATCTCATTCTAATTGTTTGACCACTTTGCCATCTGTGGGCTGATATCTCTGGAAGCACCTGCTGTCACTACTGATTCAGTGGCTCTCAAGGACTATTCCTGTTTTATTGTAGTGGAGGCTATGATGGCATAGCTTGCACTGGATTATACACCATTCACACCTTGGTGCAATAGCCCTTACCTGCCAAACTTCCAAGCTGTCTTCTGTTGGAAAATTGTTTCATTCAATATTTTTGTTTATCTTGCCACTGTATAATTTGTATAAAATCATTATTTTAAAATATTTGGAGAGTTTTGGAGGAGAACTTGGGCAAGCCCCTGCCTTTATTCTGCTATTTGGGCTCCCCTTCTATTCCTTTTTTTTAAAGGCAGTACAAATCTTCCATCAACAAATTAATTGTTCAGAGTATCCTTCAGCACTCTCAGAAACTGGTATTACTTTAGGAGTATGAATCTAATTTGGGTGGATGAATAGAAAGGTAGTCAAGAATTAAGTTTACAATAAAATTAATCACTAGCAAAAACCTTCTTTTCCCTCAAAGATCAGTTACCCTTCCCATGACATTGCTATCCATGAATCAGAAATTTGTAAGTTGGATTCTAGAAACTTTATAAAACAATATTTTGATAAATATATTTAATATAATTGGTTTCCTTTGTAATCCTGTGCATTTTATTTTATGCATTTAAAATATTTTTTCTAAGAAGAGATCCATAGACTTTATTAGGCTGCCAAAAGAGTCTAGGACAAAAAAAAGTTGTGTTACTGCCCTTAATACTTCATTTTAGTGATCTCGGAAAACAGAACATAGTTATCTTTACCATCCTTCTCCACCTCATGAGGAGTAACACATATGCTATTAACTTTCTTTTCCAGGTGTGTGGGGGGAAATTGAAGGAATTGTGAATAAAATCGCCTTGAATACTTCCTGAGTCAATGTATGGTTGTGATAGGAAATCCAGTAGTCTTCTTTCTCCCCAGTCCTGATTGGTGCTTACTTTTCCCTTTTTCTTACTCTGCTGAAAATATTCAAGTAAATGTTTTGGATTTAATTTTTCATAGGCCTTGGCAGTTTGGACTTTGTCAAATCAAAGAAATAATTTTATGGATGATTGAAATGTACTGGCCACAAATCAACTAGCAAGAAAAAAACTGAATAATTCACCACCCTTGGTGACAATATACTGGCAAAAGGAAGGGCACAGATGGCAGTGGCTAGGTATGTTTCAATGGAGCTTATAAAATACTGCCTTTATAACTCTCTCCTTCATTGTTGTCTTCCTTTTACTGACTTCTACATGACAATAGTAGGCCTAAGGATAGAGACAAGCAAAATCAAATGATTCAGAAGCAATGCCAAAATAAGAGTTGGTATTATCAAACATTGTTTCAAAATTCACCCAAATACCCAGTCCTCCTAATGCCATCTTGAAAAACACGGTGACTCCCTAATGAATATTGATGCAAAAATTTTAAATAAGATATTAGCAATGAGATTACAGAAAGTCATCCCCAGGATAGTACAATATGACCAAGTAGGATTTATACCAGGGATGCAGTGCTGGTTCAATATTAGGAAAACTATCAGCATAATCAATTATATTAATACACAAACTAACAAAAACCATATGATTATCTCAATAGATGCAGAAAATGAATTTGATAAAATCCAACACCCTTTCCTATTAAAAACACTAGAGAGTATAGAAATAAATGGGCTTTTCCTTAAAATGATTAGTAGCATCTAGTTAAAACCATCAGCAAGCATCATATGTAATGGAGACAAACTAGAACCATTCTCAATAAGATCAGGAGTGAAACAAGGCTGCCCAATGTCACCATTACTATTTAATATTGTATTATAAATGTTAGCTTTGGCAATGAGAAGAAAAAGAGATAAAAGGAATTAGAGTAGGTAATGAAGAAACCAAATTATCACTCTTTGCAGATGACATGATGGTACACTTAGAGAACCCTAGAGACTCAATTAAAAAACTACTAGAAACAATTCACAGCTTTAGTAAAGTTGTAGGGTTCAAAATAAACCCTCATAAATCATCAGCATTTTTATATATTACCAACAAAGTTCAGCAACAACAGATACAAAAAGAAATTCCATTCCAAATAACGGATGATAGCATAAAATATTTGGGAATCTATCTGCCAAGGAAAACTCAGAAACTATACGAACTAAACTACAAAACACTTGCCACACAAATAAAATCAGACCTAATTAATTGGAAAAACATTAAGTGATTATGGGTTGGCCGAGTGAATATAATAAAAATGACAATACTACCCAAACTAATCTACTTATTTAGTGCCATACCAATCAAACTCCCAAGAAATTATTTTACAGATCTAGAAAAAATATTAGCAAAGTTCATTTGGAAGAACAAAAGGTCAAGAATTTCAAGGGAATTAATGAAAAAAAAAAGGCAGATTAAGGTGGCTTGCTGTACCTGGCTGTACCAGATCTAAAACTATATTATAAAGCAGCAGTCATCAAAACCGTTTGGTACTGGCTGAGAAATAGAGTAGTCCATCAGTCGCATGGGATAGGATATCAGGACAATCTAGGTAATAACGTTAGCAATTTAGTGTTTGATAAACCCAAAGACCCCAGCTTTTGGGATAAGTACTCACTATTCGGCAAAAACTGCTGGGAAAATTGTGGAAGAATTTAGGGCTTGACCCACACCTAACACCACATACCAAGATAAGATCTAAATGGATTCATGATCTAGATATAAAGAGTGATATTATAAGCAAAGTAGAGGAACGTAGTATAGTTTACCTCTCAGATCTGTGGAGATGGAATAAATTTATGTCCAAAGAAGATCTGGAACTCTTAATTGAACACCAGATAGATAATTTTGATTATATTAAGTTAAAAAGTTTCTTTACAAATAAAACTAATGTAGACAAGATTAGGAGAGAAGCATCAAATTGGGAAATCATCTTTACATTCAATGGTTCTGATAAAGGCCTCATTTCTAAAATATATAGAGACTTGTCTCATATATATGAGAATTCAAGCCACTCTTCAATAGATAAGTGGTCAAGGGATATGAACAGACAATTTTCAGATGATGAAATTAAAACCATCTCTAGTCATATGAAAAGTTGCTCCAAATCACTATTGATCAGAGAAATGCAAATTAAGACAACTCTGAGGTACCACTACACACCTGTCAGATTGGCTAAAATGACAGGAAAAGATAACGATGAATGTTGGAGGGGATGTTGGCAAACTGAGACACTAATACATTGTTGGTGTAACTGTGAATGGATCCAACCATTCTGGGGAGCAATTTGGAGCTATGCTCAAAAAGTTATCAAACTGTGCATACCCTTTGACCCAGCAGTGTTTCTACTGGGCTTATATATCAAAGAGATTTAGAGGAGGGAAAGGGACCCACATGGCAGCCCTTTTTAGTAGTGGCTAGAAACTGGAAACTGAATGGATGCCCATCAATTGGAGAGTGGCTGAATAAATTATGGTATATGAATGTTATAGAATATTATTGCTCTGTAAGAAATGACCAGCAGGACGATTTCAGAGAGGCCTGGAGAGACTTGCATGAACTGATGCTGAGTGAAACGAGCAGAACCAGGAGGTCATTATACACGGCAACAACAATATTACAGGATTATCAATCCTGATGGACATGGCTCTCTGCAACAAAGAATTGTCTCAAACCAGTTCCACTTGTTCACTGAAGAAAACCATATACACCCAGAGAAAGGTATATGAAATGTGGACCACAACATAACATTTTCATGCTCTCTATTGATGTTTGCTTGCATTGTGTTTCCTTTCCCTGATTTTCTTTTTTTTTCTTGTAGATAGGATTTTTCCTGCACAATTTGTCAAGTATTTTAACGTTAATAATATGTAGTAGAGTTCCTGCCATCTAGGGGAGGGAAGGGGACTGCAGGTAAAACTTGTAATGGAAAGCTTTGTAAAGGTCAGTGCTGAGGAACTGCCCATACATATGTCATACAAATAAAAAGCTTTAACAAAAACAAACAAAGAAACAAACAAAACAAACAAACCCTGTGACTCTGAATTCCTCACAGTCGATTTTTTTGTTTTTATTCTTTTGCAAAGCATCAGCCTCTCAAGATCTTTTCAAAAATTTAGCTTTAACAATGTACTCTGTAATCAGATGATAGTAGATATTTTGTGAATTTTCAAAATATACTAATGAACAAGTTTATATAGATGTCTATGAAAGTCAGTGTTGTTAGATGGTGATGGTGCTGTTTTTTTTTATTTGAATACCAACCAGTAAATATCATCTTGAGAAATGATGCTTTTCAGCATTTGTCACCATAAATCATTTTCACTGTGTCAACTCACCCTAAGGAGAAAATCTGTGGGACATGAGCTTCTGCATTGCAGAGATGCCAAAGATGGAAAGTGTTTGGTACACCAGCAGGTTTGTTGTTCTAAATTATTTTAAGAATATATTTGTGTACCCCAGTGAATGCTGAGCATAGTTATGCCTTTTTCCATCATTGATTACTAACACTAATCAAGGGGAAAGTACATTTTTTCAAGCATTGATATGTGAAGGTCTCATTTATTTCCAAGACTGTGCAGAAAATTCTTAAATAGCATTGCCTATATAATGAAAAATTCCTTTTTATATAAAAAATCAAGATAAAATGCACCTAGATTTAGATATACAATTGATCAAATCAAGGCTGGAATATATATCTGAAATAACATGCTATAGTCAACCTGTAAGATTATTGTAATGAACATTTATTAAGCAGTTACTATGCATAAGACTAGAGATGGCATAGCAGAATAAATAGAGGATCAGTCTGGAATTAGGAAAAAGCCATAAACTCTAGCTATAGGGGCCTAGGTTTATCAGTTAACCTCATAGTATAATCTGAAAATTTGATAAAGGGGATTTTCAGATTTGATCTCTCTCTCTCTTACTTTTTACACACACACACACACACACACACACACACTACATGCATGTATGTATGTGTATATAAGTACACATATTATGAATGTATATATATGCAAATATGTTTATGTGTCTATGTATGTTTGAAGAGTTAATAATTAAAAAAATTTTTGAAGGTTCTTCATTCATATCATATTCTCTAAATGGGATTTGCTCCAGGGACCTGTTCTCTTTATACTGATGATTTTCAGACCTATAAATATAATCCTATTTTCTTTCTTGATCTCTCATCTTTCAATAGCAAATACTTATAGAACATTTTAAACTGGGTGTATAAGATATAACTCAGACTCAACATTTTTAAACATGTTAGATTTCTGTACTAACAGAAGCCCCCAAAATTGCTTATTTATCTTGCCACCTCATTTTGTTGTCAACAATCAGACTTCGGGCCACAAAAGATTGGAAGAATATAGAAAATGTATTATCATATCTTGCTCTTTTTTGCACATATGATATATTACATTTGAGCCTACACAAACAAATCCTTGCATATCCACATTTTCCAGTAAGTTGAATGGAGCTCATTCATATTCAAATGTCTATTTTTTTCCAAGAAGAGCACAGTAGTTTTTAGGGCTCCTCCTAAAATTGAGTGGACATCAACAGAGGATCCAGGAGCTCCCAATCTCTTAAACATTCAATGTTATATTCAACACTGGAAATATCTATCTCAGAATCTTTGCTTAAGACCAATATTAAAGAAAGAAAGTAAACAGAATTGGCAGTCCATGATTAAGGCTCAGATTTATATAGGCAAACATGTACCTTGGTTATATTGCTCAAAGGTGTTACATTGCCAGAGTAGTGCTCTCTAAGGGCATTTTGAAAGAGCAGAAAGTCAAAGGATAGTCACTTTAAAGCCCCCTTAGAGACGTTTTTTCAGCAACGGTCATGGTACAGGTTGAACATTGCATGATATATATATGTATGTTCTAGCTAAAGAAGAACAAGTGGTCTTCAGTTTACCCTGCCCCATATCCATATGTTTGTGTATATTATAATACATATCTATATGTGTATCTGTGTACGTATAAATATAATGCCAAACTATAATTTTCAGGGTTAGCAGAATAAAATATATACTATATATTTAAATATATTTGTACATAGATGGATAGTTAGATAGATAGATAGATACAGGGGCAACTAGGTGGCATGGTATAGCATTGGATCTGAAGTCAGGGAAATCTAAATTCAAATCTAGTTTCAGATATATACTAGTTGTGTGATCCTAGACAAGTCACTTAACCTCTATCTGCCTCAGTTACTTCATCTGCAGAATGTGGACAATCATGGTGTCTATCTCCCAGTGTTATAGTGAAGATAAAATGAGATAATATTTGTAAAATACATTGCAAAAATTAAAGCATTCAATAAATTCTATATATTATATATAACCATATATTTGAATAGCTAAGTAGTGCAGTGACTAGAATTCTGGACCTTCAGAAAAACCTGAGTTCAAATCTCAACTTAGTTATAAGTTGTATGACCCTGGCAAATCATTTAGCCTCCATCTTCCTCAGTTTCTTTATATATAAAATGGGCATAATAATAGCATCTACCTCACTAAAGTTATTGTAAGGATCAAATGAAATAACATGTAAAATTCCTTGCAAGCTTTAAAGAGCTATGTACATGCTAGTTATTATTGTATAGGTCTCTATCTCTGTCATACATGCACATTCATGTTCACACAGGTATACATATTGGTTATCACTCCTACTCTGGAGAATCTGATATTTATAAGAATGTTAGTGTCTGGTATTTTAAGTTCCAATATTAGTGGGATATAATAGGAATCATGACAGAGTTAGGGTGAGTTCTGATGGCTTAGAGTTAGGAAACCTAGATTTAAATCTGACCTCTAATATTAGATATATCATCTCAAGGAAGCTCTTGTATTTTTGTCTACTCCCTTGGACCTAACTATGGACTAAGCCCATATGTACTACTTTCTGTTTTGGTGGAATCAATCTCCATACGGGGCATTGGCTACAATAGCATAAGTCATAGTTTCATTATGAGTTCAGGTAAAACAGAAAGAACATATAACTAAAATTTTTTTTAAAAAAGGTGTGTATTTGTGTGTGTGTGTGTGTGTATGTGTGTGTGTGTGTGTGTGTAAACATTTGGAGGGGAAAAGGGGGTTCCAATTTGAGGAGCATCTCTGCCCCTTACTTTCTAATTTTGTAATCTTGGACATATCATTTACCCTTGGGAGTTTCCTCTGTAAAAACAGCTGTAAAATTGGGACTCATAATATTTCTCCTGAATATTTCATATTGTGAGGAACAAGTAAGTAAGTATGTATGAAAATGCTTTGTAAATGATGAAATACCATAAAAACTGAAGCAACTCAATTTTCTAATCAATTGTTGTTGTTTTTTTAAATTTAATCCTTACAAGAAATATAAGCATTATAAAAAGTAAGAAAATAGAATTAAGTACCTGCCTTAAGGAGAGGATCAGTACTTTGATTAATTTATAACCTGTTATAACATTCACATCTTCACTTGGCAGAAATCTAAGAGGAATAGTCAAGGTGAAGGTAATCACTTGAAAAAATATAATGAGAAATATCATTCTCATTTTTGTAAAATAATAGCTCCAGTCTGGTGGCACTTAGCCTTATTAACTTTGATGGGTAATGATGCCATCCTTCTCAAATTATGCTAATAATATTGGTTCCAATGCTCTCAGTGGAATCAAGATGTCGGCATCCAATTTCAATATTCAGTACTATGATGAAGAGGCTGAAGTTTTTCTTTATGTATTTAGAAATCATTGCAAAAATACATGATAAAGATTTTATTTTTTCTAACTATAGGGTACACTGTATAATACGAATAGCTGTCTTTTTCTAATATTTTATACATATCATCAGATGTGACTCTTACAACAATTCTACAAGGTAGTTATTATTATTAGCACCACTTTATAGACATGGAAACCGAGGCTCAGGGAGGTCAGTGACTGGTTCAGTCACTCAGTTAGTGAAGTAGAATAAAAAGTCAGTTCTTCTTTCTGGCTCAAAGCATTAATTTCATTTCATTATACCATGTTACTTCCTGAAAAAAAAGTTATGTGCCACCTAAAGAAGTTCTTGAGAAATAAGTCAAATTCAGAAAAAATGTACTATATAAGAATTATTATGGGAAAGAAGAATTATTATATGCTGCTAAGTCAAAGGTAGCAGAGCACAGTGGATAAAGAACTATTTGCAAAGGCAAGAAAACCTGGTTTATGATTAGCAATAGTGTATATTCCTCTATTCTATTTTCTTCTGTTTATTTTTCTTTCACTCTTTTTATCCTGAACTTTTTCAATTCCTTATTTTACTTCTGACCATTACCTTTCTTGATCTTCTATGTATCACCATCCCACTTTTTCTGTCCTTTTTTTCCTCCTGTTTTCCTGTTGGTTAAGCTAAATTTCTATACTTGAGTGAGTGGGTGTGTTTGTATGTGTGTGTTCTTCCCTCTTGCAATTATTCTGATTCAAGCATTATCTGCCAACCCCGCTTCTCAACTACTTCACTGTAAAAGTTCTTTGCATGTTTATTTTATGTGAGATGATTTCTCTCACATTTCTCCCTTCTCATTTTTCCTAGTGCATCCATCTTTCTCATCCCTTCATTTTTTTCATATTCTCCTGAAATAATGAAGTCATTCCTGTGCTCTTACTCTATATAGACTCCTCCTGTCATCATCATTGTCATTGGAAACATCATCATAATCCTCAAGTTTTTAGGAGTTACATGTAACAACTTCACATGTAAGATGGAAAAAGTTTAACTATTAAATTCCTTATAATTTCTCTTTCTTCATTATCTATTTATGCATTTCTTAAATATTGTGTTTGAATGTCAAATTTTCTATTAAGCTTTGGTCTTCTCTTGAGGAGTCCTCTATTTTATTAAATATTTATTTTCCCTCAGGATTTTTATCAGTTTCTCAGAGTAGGCCATTCTTAGTTGTAATCCTAACTTCTTTTTCTTCTTTTTTTAATATCAAATGCCATGCTGTTCACTTCTTTAATAGTATAGCAACTTCATCTTATGTAATCCTGAATGTGAATCCCCATCATTTGAATTGTTTCTTTGGTTATTTACAATTTCTCCTTGACCCTAGAGTTCTGGAATTGGGCTATAATATTCTGGGGAATTTTCATTTTGGGATTTTTTTCAGGTAGTGAACAATTGATTTTATTAATTTCTCTTTTACCCTCTGAATCTTTTAGGTCACTAAATTTTAATATTCTTGAAATATCATGTCTGGGCTCTTTTAAAAATTGTGACTTTTCAGTTTTTGTCTTCAATATTTTGGGGGACTTTTAAAATTAAATTCTTATTCACTTGTTTAAAATTTACATTTTAGGAGCCTAGCTTATGGCTATTATCACCTTATTATCTTCTGAGTTTATATCTTGGGCATCCCTGCCACTGTAGGAACTTTTCATTGTTAAGTTCTTTCTTTGTGTATTTGCTTATTTTCTGGCCTATTTCTAGATTTTTAACTTTATATTAAAGCTAAGCTCTGATCACCTGTAGGTGCAAAGTCCATGTTCCAAACTTCAGACTTATATGTGCTGCTGCTTTCAGAGCTGGGTCCAAAAATCCACTAATTTTTGGCAGTTCCAAAGTAGTGTGATCCTAAGAAAGGTGTTTCATTGTTCTTTTTGTTTGTGCTTTTGCGTTTTCCTCAGGAATGACCCCTCTTCCCCATTGACACAAGTGCTTTTACTCTTATTTGTTTTATCCTTGAAAGTAACAAGAACCATTGTTCTCCCATTACAGACTGCAAGAATTTCATCTGATCTTTAAATTATTTCCATGAACTTGTATGAATAATATAGTTGCCAAAGAGCATGCAGTGCTATGCCCATTGTTAGCTCGTTGATTATAGAATCAACTGTAATCTTTCTGACTGTAATTTTAGCATCTCTGGCCTGAGAGCTCCTAAGATGCTCTTGCCACTGATACAGTCAATTCTAATACCCACCACTTTGGTGCAACTGAAACAGGCACTCCAAGCTGGCCTTCAACTTTGTGTCAGAGATATCTTCTACTAAGCTCCTTAGTTGCCTTGGTCTGGGAAAATGCTTTGCCCTGATATTTTGTAGATTCTACTACCCTAAAATTTTGTTTTAAATGTTATTTTAGATGAATTTTGGGAGAGTTTGGTTGGGTTGCTGCCTCTGCTCTGTAAACTTCTGCAATTTTTAAAGACTCAGTTTGTCTTGATATATCACTTTGTGTGTGTTTCTAAAAGAGAGTATTCAATTAATTAGTGCAGAGAGCCACCAATTCTTGTTTTCTCTACTTGAGCTTTTTTTTTGGTTTAATTTTCTTTAAACCCATTATAGTATATCTGTGCCATGTAGTTATTTATTTTCAACATGAGTTCTTTTATATATATATATATATTCAGAGACATCTTTTTTTAAATTTTATTAACACTTTTTATTTGCAAAATATATGTATGGGTAATTCTTCAACATTAACCCTTACAAAGCTTTCTGTTACAAATTTTTCCCCCTTACTCCCCACCCCTCCCCTAGATGGCAGGATATCCAATACATGTTAATTATGTTAAAATATTTAAGAAATCAAATATATGTATACTTATTTCCACACATCATTTTTGTGCAGGAGAAATCGTATCTACAAGAAAGAATAATCAGATAAAGGAAATACAATATAAGCAAACATCAATAGAGATTATGAAAATGATATGTTGTGGTCCACATTTCACATCCCTCTCTCTGGGCGTATATGGCTTTCTTAACTGAAAAATTGGAACTGCTTTGAAGCATTTCATTGTTGAAGAGAGTCATGTCCATCAGAATTGATCATCATATACTATTGTTGTTGCCGTGTATAATGATCTCCTGGTTCTGCTGATTTCACTCAGCATCAGTTCATGCAAGTCTCTCCAGGCCTCTCTGAAATCATCCTGCTGGTCGTTTCTCACAGAACAATAATATTCCATAACATTCATATACCATAATTTGTTCAGCCACTCTCCAATTGATGGGAATCCATTCAGTTTCCGGTTTCTAGCCACTACAAAAAGAGCTGTCACAAACAATCTTGCTCATGTGGGGGGCCCTTTCCTTCCTTTAAGATCTCTTTAGGATATAAGCCCAATAGAAACACTGCTGGGTCAAAGAATATGCACAGTTTTAACTCTTTGAGCATAGTTCCAAATTGCTCTCCAGAATGGTTGGATCCACTCACAGTTCCACCAACAATGCATCAGTGTCCCAGCCTTCCCACATGCCCTCCAACACCTGTCATTAGCCTTTCCTGTCATTTTAGCCAATCTGACAGGTGTGTAGTGGTATCTCAGAGTTGTCTTAATTTGCATTTCTCTGATAAATAGTGATTTGGAGCACCCCTTCATATGACTATAGTTTTAATTTCATCATCTGAAAATTGTCTGTTCATATCATTTGACCATTTATCAATTGAAGAATGGCTTGAATTCTTACAAATTTGAGACAAGTCTCTATATATCTTAGAAATGAGACCTTTATCAGAACCCTTAAATGTAAAGATGATTTTCCAATTTGATGCTTCCGTGCTAATCTTGTCTGAATTAGTTTTGTTTGTACAGAAACTTTTTAACTTAATATAATCAACATTATCTATCTGGTGTTCAATTAATAGTTCCAGATCTTCTTTGGACATAAATTTATTCCATCTCCACAGGTCTGAGAGGTAAACTATCCTATGTTCCTCTAATTTGCTTATAATATCGCTCTTTATATCTAGATCATGAACCCATTTAGATCTTATGTTGGTGTGAGGTGTTAGGTGTGGGTCCAGTCTTAATTTCTTCCACACTAGTTTCTAATTTTCCCAGCAGTTTTTGCCGAATAGTGAGTATTTATCCCAAAAGCTGGGGTCTTTGGGTTTATCAAACACTAAATTGTTAAGGTTATTGCATAGATTGTCCTGTGATTCTATCCTATGCCACTGATTGACTGCTCTATTTC
>JAJPUD010023966.1:0-19335 GCA_023553655.1 Myrmecobius fasciatus | reverse complement strand
AGAAAGCGTTAAAATGCTGTGTTGTGGTTCACTCTCATTTCCCACAGCCCTCTCTCTGGATGTATATGACTATCTTCATCGCAGCACAATTGGTTTGAATCACATCATTGTTGAAGAGAACCATGTCCATGAAAAGTGATCATCGTATAGTCTTGTTGCTGTGTATAATGTTCTCCTGGTTCTGCTGATCTCACTCAGCATCAGTTCATGCAAGTCTCTCCAATCCTCTCTGAAATCCTCCTGTTGGTCATTTCTTACAGAACAATAGTATTCCATAACATTCATATACCACAATTTATTCAGCCATTCTCCAATTGATGGGCATCTTTTCAATAGAAATGATTTTTTTAATGAAATTAATTATGTCTAATCATTCCTAAATGAGAACTAAGTTGAACCATTGAAATACAAATGCATAAGAGAAACCTAAAAAAAATTTTTAATACCATTTGAGCAGCTTAAATAGGAGAGATAATGATTAAATGCTTACATCATCAAGGGAAAAAACTATTATCTATTCTGCATTTTACTAACTTTAAAAATAAATACACAATCAAAGAAAAGCTTTGATTAAGTATCTTTAAAAAGAATAACAGAGAAAAATAGGGGAAATGAAGATGAATGTTTTGAGGAATAATTAGAAGGGAAAAAGTACCTTGGGTTTTTCTCTTATACTTGGGGTTCCAGAGGAGCTGATTACATTATCATAAAAGTGTAGTGGAGATGTCATTAAAATTAACCTTATCTGAGATGGTCAAGGAAAGAAAAAAAGACCTTTGTTTTCTTTGTAATAATCTATATTTTATTTTACACACTAAAACATTATATTGAGAAGTAGTCTATAATCTTCAAGTTGTAAAGAATTCCTTGACAAAACAACAATAAAAAAAGAAGAAACCATTATTTAGATACTGGAACAATAATTATTGGGAATTTCAATATGCCCTTATACATTTAGACAAATGTAAAGGAAATACAAAGGAAAAAAGAACTGAAATATCCAAGCATAATATCTAAAAATATGTATATGACTGACCTTTGGCAATATTGAATTTGAAGTGTAGGGCATATACCCATTTTTTGGCCATGTTAACATCTTTACAAAATCTGATCATGTGCCAAACTCAAAAGAATTCTTGAACAAATTTATGAAAATTAAAAATGTTAAGTATATATTTTATCATAATATCTAAAAATTAATCAGTTCTATGAACTGAGGAAAATATTTTTAGAGTGAAACAGGGATCAATGTGACTTTAAAATTGAATGACATATTTGGAGCTTTATCAAGTTAGAAATTTCCCTTAAATGAGGACCAGAAACAATTACATCAAATAAATATCAATAAGATAATGGCTTATGCAAAGTAGTCAAAGCAGTTCTTAGTCCATTTGCTCAATTCTAATTTTAATGAATTGTTTTCTTTAGTGAGCTTTTATACCTATTTTTTCATATTTGGGCAATTCTACTTTTTAAGGAGTTTTTGTCCTTTGGTGAATTTTTGTGCCTCTTTCTATTTGATAAATTTTGCTTTTTAAGATATTCTTCTCCTCGTTCAATTTTGGTACCTCATTTACTATTTGACTTAGTATCTTATTAAGGTCTTTTTCCCCTAATGGTTGACTTTCTATTTCAAAAGTTTTTTGCATAAATCTCATTTTTCTTCCCATTTTTTCCTCTACTTCTCTTACTTGATTTGCAAAATCTTTTTTGAGCTCTTCCATTGCCTGATATTTTTTCTTGAGTTTGGATGTAGGTATTTTGGCTTTGTTATCTTTTTTGAATGGGTGTTTTTATCTTCATTATCACCATAGTAATTTTCTATGGTCAGAATTATTTTCTGTTGTGTGCTAATTTTCTTGGTCTATTACTTGACTTTTAACCATTTGTTAAAGTAGGACTTTGCTTCCAGAAAGCATGGTGCATTGTCCCAAACTTCAAGTGTTTTGTACTGCTGTTTTAAAAGATACTTCTAGGGTTCTGTAAGTTTTACTACTTTCCTGGACAGTGCTTTAGTCTATGAGTAACCACAGGCAATCATTTCTGCCCTGGAATTGCAAGGAAGGTTTCTGCCCTACTTTGGGAACAAACTCTGCTGTGCTATGCTCCTCCTCACCTTCAGACTGTTAACACTGGATTGTGACTTAGATCTGAGTGTGGGTAAAGCAATAAAGTTTATACCCAGTGCAATCAAAGTGACCCTTGTAATCTCCTTGTAATCAGCTGTTTGATTTCTGTCTATGGAATGAGAGATCCAGAAATAACTGCTGCTGCTGATTTGATAACTCCCCAAACCTGCTGTTAATTTCCTAGGACCTGGAATTCTGTATAATGTTCCCTTCTCACTCAGATGTGACAAAACTTTCCTGCCCACTTTCTGACTTATCTTTGGAATTTTTAGGATGAGAGGTCTGGAATCCACTACTGCTGCCACTAATTCTATCACCCTGAAGCCTGCTTGTTGGGTCCTGTGCTATGCTAGTATGGCCTGTGCTGGATTGTGCTGCACTCTCCCCTTGGTGTGCTTAGCTTCCTAGTTGTCTTGGTCTGGAAAATTGTTTCCATCTTTTTACAGATTCTGGTGCTCTAGAATTTCTTTAGAATAATTATGTAAGGTAACTAGGGGTTTAGGGTGAACCCAGTCTGTATTACCTTGGCCCCATCTCCTTTAAAATGCCAAAATTATCAGAATAAATTTTTTTAAATATATAGTTATATATATATATAATATAATATAGCACTTATTTAGTATTTAATATAGTATAAATTAATGCACAAAGAGGAATGGTGCTGTCAGATAAAGCCAGCTCAAGAGAGCTGATTCTTAAATTTTCAATGAGCTTATTTACTCTTCAGAAATTGGCAAAGACTGTAAATCACAGCTTGGTTTATATTTTTGTTGATTGTCTAGATTTAAGAAAGTGATGGGAAAATGTAGAATAAACTTAAAAGTAATGTACATAGTATTCATATATGTACTTATGTATATATACACATGTATATGCATTTGATAACATATATATATATATATACACACAGAGAGCGACGTATAAGTATGTGTTTGTATATACACAGATCAATGAATTATATACACATATACTGATATATATATATATATATATATAAATTGATGTTAGATATTTAACAGCCTATCCTGTCCCAAAAGTGTATGATTGTGGCTTTGTATATGTATATGGATGGAGGGAAGCCCAGTAAGATTGTTTTTAATATTGGAAAATATTTTAAATCTGAATATTACAACTTATAAAATTTTATCTTGAAATAAACCTAGTCAAAACTACTGTGAAATAAATATGGCTTTTACACTAGTATTTGGAAGAGAAAGTAGAATGATAAAAGTATAGACCAGTATCAGTAATACATTTCAATGAAAAATAAATATCAATATATAAATCATTGAATTAATGTTGAATTAAAAAGGAACCATAAAGTTTTGTTTAAATGTTTAATAAAAAAATTCAAGTATTGTTCAATATTAGAAAAATAATAAACATAAAATTTCATATGAGCAATCATTGGACCTAGAGTAGGTATTTTTAAACAGAGAAGTTATCACAAAACATAAAAACTTTAAATATTTAAAGTGCTTTTGCAAGAACTAACAAATTAGCTAGAATAGAAAGATAAATTATTTATTGGGGAAACGAATGTAATGAAATGCCATTTGATAAAAGTTCTAATATTCAAGTTAAAGAGAGCATTGATATAAATATCCAAGGATGAGTCATTCTTTTTTTTCACAAAAAAGATTAAAATCATCAATAACTATAACAAATATTAGAGAAATTCAAATTAAAATAATGAAGAAAAACAGATATATATCAGGTATACATGCAAAGATAGTGAAGTACTGCATTTGCATTTCTGTTCTGGAAAACAGTTTAGAACAGCTTTTGACCTAGCATTTACCAATTTGGGGCACATATCATAAAATGGTTAAAAACAGAAAAAAATGCAATAGATTTTCCAATTTTCCCAGAATTTTTTTTAAATAGTGAGCTCTTATCCCAAAACCTGGGGTCTTTAGGTTTATCAAACAATAGATTACTATATTATTGACTTGTGAACCTAAAAGATTCCAGTATCAGCACATTATTTCTTAGCCATTACCAAGTGGTTATGTTGATTAATGCTTTATAATATAGATTTAGGTCTGGTGCAGCTAGGTCACCTTCATTTGCATTTTTCGCTAATTTCCTTGAAATTATTTACCTTTTGTTCTTCCAGATGAACTTTGTTATTATTTTTTTCTAGCTCTGTAAAATAATTTTGGGAGTTTGATTGGTATTATACTGAATAAGTAGATTAATTTAGGTAGAATTTTCATTTGTCTTATTTTAGCTCAGTCTATCCATGAGCACTTTCTATTCTTCCAAATTGTATGGACAATGTTTTATAATTGTGTTCATATAGCTCCTGACTTTGTCTTGGCAAGTAAAGTCCCAAATATTTTATATTATCTACAGTTATTTGAAATGGAATTTCTCTTTGTATATCTTACTTCTGGACATTGTTGGTAATATATAGAAATGCTGATAATTTATGTGAATTTATTTTGTATCCTGCAACTTTGCTAAAGTTGTGGATTGTTTCTAGTAATTTTTTACTTTATTCTGTAGGATTCTCTAAGCATACCATCATATCATCTGCAAAATTTGGTTTCCTCATTACTTACTCTAATTTTTTTTAAATTTGTGTCTCTTATTACTAAAGATAACATTTCTAATACAATATTGAATAGTAAAGGTGATAGTGAGCAGCCTTGTTCACCCTTGTTCTTAATGGGAATGCTTCCACATAACATGATGCTTGCTGATAGTTTGAGATAGATGCTGCTGATCATTTGAAAGAAAACTCCATTTATTCCTATACTGTCTAGTGTTTTTAATAAGAATGGATTTTTTTCAAATGCTTTTTCTGCTTCCATTGAGAAAATGATTTGATTTCTGTTAATTTGATTATTGATATAGCCAATTATGCAAAAATTTTTCCTAATATTGAACCAACTCTGCATTCCTGGATCAAATCCTACTTGGTCGTTGTGTAGTATCTTGGTGATAACTTGTAATCCCTCTGGTAATATTTATTTAAGATTTTTTGCATCAATATTTATTAGGAAAATTGGCCTGTAATTTTCTTTCTCTGTTTTGACCCCACCTGGTTTATATATCAGCACCATATCTGTGTCATAAAAGGAATCTGGTAGGACTCATTTTACCCCTATTTTTCCAAATACTTTGCATGCTATTGGAATTATTTGTTCTTTAAAAGTTTGGGAGAATTTACATGTAAATCTATCTAGCCTTGGAGAATTTGTTTTAGGGAGTTGATTAATAGTTTGTTCAATTTCTTTTTCTAAAATGGGACAATTTAAGTAATTTATTTCCTCCTCTGTTAATCTGGGTAATCTAATTTTTTGTAGATATTATTCCATTTCACTTAAATTATCAAATTTATTGGCATACACTTGAAAAGAATAACTCTTAATTGTTGCTCTAATTTCCTTTTCATAACAATATGATTTTATCTTTTCCTGTTTCTAGTCAAATTAACAAGTTTTATTTTAGTTTGTTGTTTTTTTTTTGTAATCAACCCTTGTTTGTTTATTAGTTCTATAGTTTTCTTAATTTCAATTTTACTAATCTCCCCGTTATTTTCTAAATTTCAAATTTGCTATTTAATTAGGTCTTTTTAACTTGTTCTTTTTCTAATTTTTTTAGTTGCAGGTCTAATTCATTGATCTTCTCTTTTCTCTATTTTATGCAAGTTAGCATCAAGAGATATATAACTTTCCCTAAAACTGCTTTGGCTGCATCCCATAAATGTTTGCATGTCGTCTCCTTATTGTCATCCTCTGATGAAATTATCTATTTTGTGTGTGACTTATTGTTTTATCCATTCATTCTTTGGAATTAGATTATTTAGTTTCCAATTAATTTTTGATCTGCTTTTCCCTGTCCGTTTATTACATGTAATTTATATTGCATCATGATCCAAAATTTATTATTTCTACCTTTATGCATTTGATTTTGAGGCTTTAATATAAGGTCAATTTTTTGTGTAGTTTCACTGTACTACCAAAAAAGTATATTCTTTTCTGTCTCCATTCAATTTTCTCCAAAAAAACTATCATACCTAACTTTTCTAAAATTCTATTTACCACCTTAACTTATTTCTGATTTATTTTGTTGTTTGATTTACTTACTTCTGGGAGAGCAAGGTTGTTTTCTATCTAATTCTTCTTGCAATTCTCATAACTTCTCCTCTAGGAATCTGGATGCTATATCATTTGGTGCATATATGTTTAGTATTTACATTACTTCATTACCAATGGTACCCCTTAGCAAAATGTAGTTTCCTTCCTTATCTCTTCTAATTAGAGTTATTTCTGCTTTTGCTTGATCTGACATCAGGATCACTACCCCTGATTTTTTTTTTTTACTTCAGCTGATGCAAAATAGATTCTGCCCCAGCTTTTAATTTTACTTTGTATGCATTACTCTGCTTTAAATGTGTTTCTTGTAAACAACATATTGTAGGATTTTGGTTTTTGATCTAGTCTACTATCTGCTTCTGTTTTGAGAGAGAATTGATCCCATTCACATTCTCAGTAAAAATGATTAACTCTGTATTTCCTGCCATCTTATCTTCCCCAAGTTATAATTTTTCTCATTGCTTTCCCCTTTTCCTCTTCCCTAGTGTTTTGCTTGTGATTACCACCTCTCTCAAGCAGCCCTTCCCTTTTACAGCTCCCTTCTTCTTCCTTATCTCTTTCCCCTTTTTCTTCTATTCTCCCTTCTATTAACCTACCCTTTTCCTTTCCCCTTTCCTCTCCTACTTCACTATAGGATGAGACAAGTTTCTTTTGGAAAGTAAATATGTCTGATATTCTCTTTTAGAACTAAACCTGATGAGATTAAGGTTCAAACACTACTCATTCCACTTCCTTCTTTTGCTCATTTTGATAGGCCTTTTAATGCCTATTCATGTAATGTAATTTATCCCACTTTGCCTCCTCTTTCCTCTTCATGCAGTACAATCACTCTTTCACCTCTAATTTTTATATCATCACAATAAAGGCAAATTACACTTATACTCTCTAAGTATATACCCAAAAGACATACAGTTCTCAAAAGCTAAACATATCATCTTGCCATATGTGTAAACTTTTTAACTTTTTAAAAGAAACATATTTTCCTTTTCTTTTTATGCTTCTCTTGAGTTCTGTATTCAAAGATCAAATTTTCTATCCAGTTTTGGTCTTTTCACCAAAAATAAATGAAATTCGAAGATCTTGGAGAGTAGACATGACTCTTTGTAACCTCCTCTAACCTTCTCTCAAACCAACAGCAGATTAAGCCTCTAAACTGGTTTTGAAGTGGAGGAATCCACAAATATTTGGAGTACAACACATTTCTAAAAGAAGATACTTTGGAAGAACTTCAGAAGAGGTCTGTTTCAATTGGACAGGGGGACAGTCTGCCAAACACAGATTGCAGCATAGGATGTTAAAGGCAAGAAGCTGAAGGAAAGAATCAAGAGTGTTATATCTTCCACACAACTGGGAGTCATCTGTGAGCTTCTTAAGCCACTCTGTCCTGGTTGTGAGCAGGTGGTTTGGCAGATTTGCCTTTTGTAAAAGACAAATTGTAAACCCCTGAGCCACAGAAGAACCTCATACCTAGCTGTCAATACCCAGCACCGGAAATCAATCACCCAAACTCTGCTAGGGCAAATTAAAGCAGCTGTCATTCCTTTGCAAGGAACAGACCTCAAGCCTTAAAAAATGAATTAAAAAAGCCCTCTCACCATAGACAGCTTTTGTGGAGAGAGAGAGAACAGACCTCAAATCCTGAAGTTCCTAAAGGAAAAGCAACTCAAGAAGATGCCTCAAAGAGAGACATGAGCTGTTCCACCCATGTCAGAAGGCTTTCTTTGAACATTGCATAAAAGATTTTAAAAGAGTTAGAAGAAAAATGGGGAGATGAAATGAGATCATTGCAAAAAGGAATGGACAAAATGGAAACACAATGCAATGAGCAAAAAAAAAATTAATTGTCCAATTGCAAAAGGAGCTAAAAAAGGAAACTGAAGAAAATAATAGACTAACAATTAGAATTATACAAATAGAAGTGAATTACTCAATAAGACTTAAAGAATAAGTCAAACAAAAACAAAAAATGAAGAAATAGAAGGAAATATGAAATATTTCCTAGGAAAAACAACTGACCTGGAAAATAGATCTAGGAGAGACAATCTAAGTATTATTGGGCCTCCAGAAAGCCATGATAAAAAAAGAACCTAGATATTCTCTTACAGGAAATAATAAAAAGAAAACTGCCCTGATATTTTAAAATCAGAAGGTAAAACAGCCATAGAAAGAATCCACTGATCACGTCCTACAAGAGACCTTAAAATTGAATCCAAGGAATATTGTGGCTAAATTTCAGAATTATCTCACCAAGGAAAAGATATTTTAAACAACCAGAAATTTTTTTTAAAAAATTAAATACTGAGGGACCACAATTAGGATTACCCAGTACCTAGCAGCTTCTACCTTAAGGGATCGAAGAGCCTGGAATCTGATATTCCTAAAACTAAATGAATTGGTATTACAACCAAAATAATCTATCCAGCTAAAATAAGTGTTATCTTTCAGGGAAGAAGATGGATATTCAATGATATAGGTGAATTTCATGTATTTCTAATGAAAAGACCACAACTGAACAAAAAAAAAATGATCTCTAAACACAGAACTCAAGAGAAGCACAAAAAGGTAAAAAGCAAAGAGCTCTTGAGAACTATATTTCTGTTATGTGAATACTTAGAGAATGTGGGTCTAATTTCATTTTATTATGATAATATGAAAAATAAATGAGGTAGAAAGGGGATCATATTGGAGGAAGAGGAAAAGGGAGGTAAAATAAGGGAAATTACATCTCACAAAGAGGCAAAGAAAGCCTATTATAACTGAGGGATAGAAGAGAGGGGGATGAGCATTTTGTGAATCTTACTCTCATCAGATTTGGCTCTAAGACAGAATATCAGTCATATTTGGTATCACAAAAAAAAAAAATTTTGTCGCACCTTATAGGGAAGTAGGAGGGAAAGGGTTAAAAGAAAGGGAAAGACAAATAGAAGGGAAAACAAGGATTAGGGGAAAGGTGTAAAAATGGGGAGAGAGGCTCTGAAGGAGGAGGACCATTTGAAGGAGGTGGTCATCAAAAGCAAAATAATGGGGAGGAGGGAAGGATATAGGAAAGATAAAAACATAACCTAAGGTAAATAAGATGGCAGGAAATGCAGAATTAGTTATTTTAACTGTGAATATGAATGGGATGAACTCCCCATTGGAAAACAAAATGGATTAAGAGCCCAAATCCTACAATATGTTGTTTAAAAGAAAAACATCTAAAACATAGTGATGCATACAGAGTGAAGGTAAAGGGTTACAATATAATATATTAGAAGGTAAAGGTTTAAAATAGAATATATTATGCCTCAGGTAAAGAAAAAAAAGTAGGGATAATTTGACCCAGCAGTGTTTCTACTGGGCCTATATGCCAAAGAGATTTTAAAGGAGGGAAAGGGACCCACATGTGCAAAAATGTTTGTGGCAGCCCTTTTTGTAGTGGCAAGAAACTGGAAATTAAAAGGATGCCCATCAATTGGAGAATGGCTGAATAAATTATGGTATATGAATGTTATGGAATATAATTGTTCTGTAAGAAACAACCAGCAGGATGATTTTAGAGAGGCCTGGAGAGACTTGCATGAACTGATGCTGAGTGAAATCAGCAGAACCAGGAGATCATTATACACAGCAACAAGACTATACAATGATCAATTCTGATGGACATGGTTCTCTTCAACAACGATGTGATTCAAACCAGTTCCTATTGTTCAACGATGAAGATTGTCATATACATCCAGAGAGAGGCCTGTGGGAACTGAGTGTGGACCACAACACAGCATTTTAATGCTTTCTGTGAATATTTCCATGCATTTTGTTTTCCTTCTTAGGTTGTATTTTTTTTCTTCTATTTCTAGATCTGATGTTTCTTGTGCAGTAAGATAACTGTATAGATATGTATACATATATTGTATTATCATATAATTTTTCTTATTTAGCATGTATTAGATTACCTGTCATATAAGGGTAGGGGGTGGGGGCAAGGAGGGGAAAAGCTTGGGAAAAAAGTTTTTTGCAAAGGTCAATGTAGAAAAATCACTCATATTTTGTAAATAAAAAGCTTTTAATAAAAAAAGAAAAGTAGGGATTGTAATCCTGATACCAGATCAAGTAAAAGCAAAGATGAATTTAATGAAAAGAAACAAGGAAGGAAACTATATTTACTAAAGGGTACCATAGGTAATAAAGCAATATCAATTTTGAACATATATGCACCAAGTGGTATAGCATGGAAATTCCTGGAGGACAAGTTAAGAGAGATGAAAGAAGAAATAAATAGTAAAACTATAGTAGTGGGGGATCTCAACCTAGTTCTCTCAGAATTATATAAGTCAAACCACAAAATAAATAAGAAAGAAGTTAGGAAAGTAAACAAAATGTTAGAAAATTTAGGTACAGATCACTGGAGAAAATTAAATGGAGACAGAAAGGAGTTTACTTTTTTCTCAGTGGTTCATAGAACTTATACAATAATTGACCATGTTAATAAAATTGAAAGTAAAAAAATGAGCGCAATAATTACGAGTTACTTTGCCCAACTTTATGCAAATAAATATGTACAAAAATCAAGATTACCCAGATTAACAGAAGAGGAATTACATTATTTAAATAGTCCCATTTTAGAAAAAGAAATGGAACAAATTATTGATCAACTCCCTAAGAAAAAATCCCCAGGACCAGATGGATTTACATATGAATTCTACCAAATAGTTAAAGAAAAATTAACTCCAATGCTATATACACTATTGGAAAAAATATGGAACAAAGGCCTCCTATGAAATTCCTTTTATGACACAAACATGGTATTTATACCTAAAACAGGTAGTACAAAAACAGAGAAAGAAAATTATAGACCAATCTCCTTAATGAATATTGGTGCAAAAATTCTTAAATAATATATTAGTAAATATATTACAAAAAATCATCCTCAGGATAATATACCATGACCAAGTAGGCTTTATACCACGGATATAGGGCTGATTCAATATTAGGAAAACTATTAATATAACTGACTATATCAATAACCAAATTAAAGAAAAACATGATTATCTCAATAGATGCAGGAAAGGAATTTGATAAAATTCAACATCAATTCCTATTAAAAGCAATAGAGAGTATAGTAATAAATAGACTTTTCCTTAAAATAGTAAGTAGCATCTATTTAAAACCATCAGCTA
Source organism: Myrmecobius fasciatus (assembly GCA_023553655.1). NCBI lineage: Eukaryota > Metazoa > Chordata > Mammalia > Dasyuromorphia > Myrmecobiidae > Myrmecobius > Myrmecobius fasciatus. The sequence goes on along the minus strand of JAJPUD010023966.1, from coordinate 7,944 downwards.
GCATCATGTGTAATGGTGATAAACTGGATCCATGCCCAGTAAGATCAAGAGTGAAACAATGTTGCCCACTATCACCATTACTATTCAATATTCTATTAGAAATGCTAGCTTTGACAATAAGAAAAGAAAAAGAGATCAAAGATATTAGAGTAAGTAATGAGGAAACCAAGTTATCACTCTTTGTAGATGATATGATGGTATACTTAGAAAACTCTAGAGAATCAACAAAAATAATTGTTAAAAATAATCCACAACTTTAGCAAAGTTGCAGGATACAAAATAAATCTACATAAACTATCAGTATTTTTATATATTATCAATAAAATTCAGCAGCAAGAGATACAAAAAGAAATTCCATTCAAAATACCTGTAGATAGTATAAAATATTTGGGAACCTACCTGCCAAGTGAAAGTCAGGAACTATATAAACAAAACTACAAAACACTTTCACCCAAATAAAGTCAGATGTAAACAATTGGAAAAATATCAAGTGCTCTTTGATGGGTCAAGAAAATATAATAAAGTGACAATACTACCTAAACTAACCTATTTATTTAGTGCTATACCAATCAAAATCTCAAGAAACTATATTACTGACCTAGAAAAAATACCAGAATTCATCTGGAAGAAGAAAAGGTAATTAATGAAAAAAAGCAAATTAATGTGGCCTAGCTGTACCAGATTTGAAACTATATTATAAAGCAGTGGTCATCAAAATCATTTGGTACTGGCTAAGAAACAGAATAGTTGATCAGTGGAATAGGTTAGGCTCACAGAACAAAATCGTCAATAGCTATAATAATCTGGTGCTTTGCAAACACAAAGACCGCAGTTTTGGGGATAAGAAATCATTTTTTGACAAAAACTACTGAAAAGTTGAAAACTCTTATGGCAGAAACTAGGCATTGACCCACACTTAACAGCATATACCAAGATAAGTTCAAATAAGTTCCTGATCTAGACATAAAGAATGGCATTATAAGAAAGGTAGAAGAACATAGGATAATTTACTATTCAGATTTGTGGAGGAGAAAAGAATTTGTGACCAAAGAAGAACTAAAGATCATTAATCATCACAATATAGATCATTTTGATTATATTAAGTTAAAAAGTTTTTGTACAAACAAAACTAATGCCGACAAGATTAGAAGGGAAGCAATAAACTGGGAAATCATCTTTACATTTAAGGGTTCTGATAAAGACCTCATTTCTAAAATATATACAAAATTGATGCAAATTTATAAGAATTCAAGCCATTCTCCAATTGATAAATGGTCAAAGGATATGAACAATTTTCAGATGAAGAAATTTTTTTATTTAAGTGTTTTAATTGCAAAACATATATATGGGTAATTCTTCAAGAATAACCCTTACGAAGCTTTCTGTTACAAATTTTCCCCTCTAGTCCCCACCCCTTCCCTAGATGGCAGGAAGTCCACTACATGTTAATTATGTTAAAATACTTGACAAATCAAATATATGTATGCCTATTTCCACACTTATCTTGCTATGCAAGAAAAATTGTGTCTACAAGAAAAAAATCTGAGAAAGGAAACACAATGCAAACAAACATCAATCGAGAGCATGAAAATGTTATGTTTTGGTCCACATTTCATATCCCGCTCTCTGGTGTATATGGCATTCTTCACTGACCAATTGGAACTGGTTTGAAGCATTTCATTTTTGAAAAGAGCTATGTCCATCAGAATTGATCATCCTATAGTCTTGTTGTTGCTGTGTATAATGATCTCCCGGTTCTCCTCACTTCTCTCAGCATCAGTTTATGCAAGTCTCTCCAGGCCTCTTTGAAATCATCCTGCTGGTCATTTGTAATAGAACAATAATATTCCATAACATTCACATACCATAATTTATTCAGCCATTCTCCAATTGATGGGCATCCATTCAGCTTCCAGTTTCTAGCCACTACAAAAAGGGCTGCCATAAATATTCTTTCACAGGTGGGCCCCTTTCCTTCCTTTAAGATCTCTTTGGGATAAAAGCCCAATAGAAACACTGCTGAGTCAAAGGGTAGGCACAGTTTGACAACTTTTTGAGCATAGTTCCAAATTGCTCTCCAGAATGGTTGAATCCGTTCACAATTCCACCAACAACGTATCAATGTCCCAGTTTTCCCACATCCCCTCCAACATTCATCATTATCTTTTCCTGTCAGTTTAGGCAATCTGACAGGTGTGTAATGGTATTTCAGAGTTGTCTTAATTTGCATTTCTCTGATCAATAGTGATTTGGAGCACCTTTCATATGACTGGAAATGGTTTTAATTTCATCATCTGAAAATTGCCTGTTCATGTCCTTTGACCATTTATCGATTGGAGAGAGATGAAGAAATTGAAACTATTTCTAGTTATTATTCTGTAAGTTATTATCTAGTTATTACTCTGTAAGAAGTGACCAACAGGATGATTTCAGAGAAGCCTGGAGAGAATTGCATGAATTGATACTAAGTGAAATTACCAGACTTGCATGAATTGATACTAAGTGAAATTACCAGAACCAGGAGATTATTATACATGGCAACAACAAGACTACAGGAAGATCAAATCCGATGGATATTGTTCTCTTCAACAAGGAGATCATTCAAACCAGTTCTAATTGTTCAATGATGAAGAAAACCATCTACACCCAGAAAGAAGCTTGTGGAAACTGAGTGTGAACCAAAACATAACATTTTCACACTTTATATTGATGGTTACTTGCATTTTGTTTTCCTTCTCCGTTTTTTTTTTCTAGATCTGATTTTCTTGTGCAGCAAGATAACTGTATAAATATGCATACATGTATTAGATTTATCATATGTTTTAACATAATAAATATGTATTGGACTACCTGCCATCTAGGGAAGGGCAGGAAGGAGGAAAAAATTTGGAACAGAAAGAATGTTGAAAAATTACCTATGCCTATGTTTTGTAAATAAAAATCTTTAATTAAAAATAAATAAATGAAATTCACCTATCTCATTGAATGTCCATCCATCTGTTTCTCTGAAAGAAAAAAAGCTTAATTTTGCTGGATAGTTGATTCTTGGCTGTAATCCAAACTCCTTGACCTTCAGAATATCATGTTCCATTTCTTTCATTCCTTCAGAGAGGAAGCTGCTAAATTCTGGTTAGTCCTGATTGTGGCTCCTTGAAATTGCAGTTGTTTATTTCTGGCTGCTTGCAATATTTTCTCCTTGATTTGGTAATTCTGAAATTTAGCTACAATGTTCCTTGGAGTTTTCATTTGGGAGTCTCTTACAGGAGGTAATCAGTGAATTCTTTCTTTTTTATTTTTTGCTAAGGCAATTGGCTTAAGTGACTTCCCTATGGTCACACAGCTAGGAAATGTTAAGTGTCTGAGGCCAGATTTGAACTCAGGTACTCCTAATATCAGGGCTAGTGCTCTATCCACTGCACCAACTAAATGCCTCATCAATTCTTTCAATGGCTATTTTACACTCTGGTTGTAGGACAACAGGGTAGTTTTCCTTGATGATATTTTGGAAGATGTTGTCTAGACTCTTTTTCATCATTGTTTTCAGATAGTCCAACAATTCTTCAATTGTCTGTCCTGGAACTATTATCCAGGTCAGTTATTTTTCCAATGAGGTATTTTGCATTTTCTTCTATTTTTTTTGTTGCTGTTGTTTTGTTTAACTAATTCTTGATGTTTCATTGAATCCTTCACTTCCATTTTTCAGTTCTATTTTTAGTGAATTACTTTCTTCAATGAGTCTTTTTTTATCTCCTTTTGCATTTGGCCTATTGAACTTTTAAATGACATATTTTTTTTAATTTTTATTTTATTTGCATAACATATGTGTGGGTAATTCTTCAACGATAACCCTTACATAGCTTTCCGTTACAAATTTTTCCCCCCAACTCGCCACCCCTCCCCTAGATGGCAGGATATCCACTACATGTTAATTATGTTAAAATATTGGCAAATCGAATATATGTATACATATTTCCAAACTTATCATTGGTGTGCAAGAAAAATCTTATCTACACAAACGATATATCAGATAAAGGAAACACAATGTAAGCAAACATCAATCAAGGAGTATGAGAATGTTATGTTGTGGTCCTCATTTCGCATCCCTCTCTCTGGGTGTATATGGCTTTCTTCAGTGAACAATTGGAGGTGGTTTGAAACATTAAATGATATATTTTGTTGATTGAGTTTCTTTTCTATTTCACAAATCTGTTTTTCAAGGAGTTTTTTTTTTTCTTTTTCCATTTTGTTAAATTTATTTTGTAAAGCGTTATATCATTTTCCAATTTGGATATATCTATTCTTCAAGGAATTTTCATCAAGTAATTTCTCTTTTTCTTTTTTCCAAACTCTCCTGCAAAGTTCTCATTTCCTTTCCCAATTTTTCTTCTCTCTTTTAAGATCCTTTTTGAATTGTTCCAAGAGAGTTTTGTCAGTTGTAGACCAATGCATATCACCCTATAGGGCTTCATTTGGAGACCTCTAGCCTTTAATTTTCTTAGGGTTGGCGATCTGTTCTCTGTCTCTGTAAAGTTCTTTCTCTGTTTTTTTGTCTGATCTCTGTATGCTTTTTTGCTCATTTTTAGTGGTTGAAGAAGTCTGCCCTTAGGGCAAAGGAGAGATTGTTCCTAGCTTTCTCTGCAGAGAACAACAGCTTCACACTTCACTGTGGTGGGTTCCTTCCTGTGCTAGGTGGGCATAGCTAAGTCCTATGTTATTCTGAGATTCTGTGATTATTCACCTTTTGTAATTATTCTGGGTATCCTACAGCAAATGTGCTAATCCACTGGCTTCTTAACCAAGATAGAATAGTCAACACTGCTCTATTTTGGTTAAGAGCCTCCTGCTAGACGCCCCTGGCTATGCCTACACTATGTGGCCTTCCCCCTGTTCCAGATTGAAAAAAACCTTTCCTGAAATTTTTCCAAAAGATTTTCCACAGGAAATTTGTTATATTAAATATTTGTGGGTTCTGATACTCCAAAACCAGTTAAGCAGCTTACACTGATGCTGATCTAAGGGAAGCCAGGATGAGCTCAAAAACCTATCTACTCAGGGGCGGAGCCAAGACGGTGGAGTGAAAATGTGACTCTGCATCCTTCTCTGATCTTCCCCCAAATCAACAATAAAATAAGCCTCTGAACTGATCTTCAAGTCAACGAATCCAGAAATATTTGAACACTACTTCCAGTTACATCTGAAGAACTTCATATCAGGTCTGTTTAACTCAGACAGAGGGATAAACAATTTACTTGGTGGAGCCCGGAAGTGAGGGTGGGACTCAGCTGAGCTTGGCAGAATCTCCAAACTCCAAACTCCAAACAATTGGAGTATATCTGAGGTACTCAGGACATTCTGCCCTGATTGGGGGCAGGTGTTCTGGCAAACTTGCCTTGTTTAAGGAGTAATTTGGACTTAGTTCTAGCCCCCACCAGCACAGCACCTTAAATTAATTCGCCGGATTGCCCCAGGGCAAATTACCACAGCTGCTGCTTTTCTAGCCTTAAAGAGACCTTCACACTGTCTAAAAAAATGAAGAAGCAAAAAAGAGCTCTCACCATAGACAGCTTCTATCGAGAGTAAGAAGGGCAGACCCCAGATCCTGAGGTTCCTTTAGACAAAACTCCAGAGAAAGTCAGCAAGGACCATCAATAGTCCCCTTTTCAAAAGGCCTATCTGGAAGATTGCATAAAGAATCTCAAAAGAGAGCTAGAGGATAAATGGAAAAATAAACTGAAGTCAGAGCAAGAAGGATATAATGCCCTGCAAAAGAGATATGAAAAAGATACCAATTTATTGAAAAATAAAATTACAGAAGTGGAAAAAGAGTGCAATGAACAAATTGGCCACTTACAAAAGGAGCTTAAAAAGGTAACTGAAGAAAATAACACTTTAGAATTGAACAATACAAGTGAATGACTCAATAAGACTTCAAGAATCAGTCAAACAAAAACAAAAAAAAGTAAAAAATTAGAAGAAAATATGAAATATCTCCTAGGAAAAACAACTGACTTGGAAAATAGATCTAGGAGAGACAATCTAAGGATTTTTGGACTTCCTGAAAGCCATGATGAAAAAAAGAATCTAAACACTATCTCCCAGGAAATCCTGAAAGAAAACTGCCCTGAGATTGTAGAATCAGTAGGCAAAATCACCATTGAAAGAATTCACTGATCACCTCCTGAAAGAGACCCCAAAATTAAAACCCCAAGGAATATCATGGCTAAGGACTACCACACCAAGGAAAAGATTTTGATAGCAGCTAGAAAGAAACAATTCAAATAACAAGGATCAATAATTAAAATCACACATAATCTGTCAGCCTCCACATTGAAGGACCAAAGGGCCTGGAACCAAATATTCCGAAAGGCAAAGAAACTTGGATTACAGCCAAGAATAACCTATCCAGCAAGAATGAGCATCATCATCCTCCAGGGAAGAAGAAGGTTATTTAATGATATAGGTAAATTTCACCTATTTCTAATGAAAAGACCAGATCTGAACAAAAAATTCAACCCCCAAACACAGAACTCAAGAGAAACATAAAAAAAAATAAGTAAAAAGGAAAGGGCTCTTGAGAACTTTATTTCTACTATGGGGATACTTAAAGATTGGTGGTATGATTAGATATTACTTCGATAATGTGAAAAAGAAAACTAGAGAGGGAAAGGTTATCATACTAAGGGAAAGAGGGAAAATATGGTAAAAAAAAGATTTAAAAAAAACAGATGAAAATAAGGTAAAATCTCATGAAGAGGTAAAGAAAATGTAATATAATTGAGAGAATGAAGGGAGGGAGATGAGCATTGTGTAAATCTTACTCTCATCAGTTTGGGCTCTAAAAATGTATATCAGACATTTGATTTCACAGAGAAACTTATCTGTTGCTAGAGGGAACTAATAGAATGGAAAATAGAAGAATTAGGGGAAAGGAGTAAAAAAGGGGGAGGGCATCTAAAGGGTGGAGGATTGTTTGGGGGCGGGGTCATCAAAAGCAAAATACTGAGTAGAGGGGAAAGGAGAAAGGGGAAAGGAAAGGGAAAAACATAACTTGGGTAAATAAGGTGGCAGGAAATAAAGAATTAGTTATTTTAACTGTGAATGTGAATGGGATGAACTCTCCCATAAAGTGGAAGTGGATATCAGACTGGATTAAAAACCAGAATCCCACAATATGTTGTTTACAAGAAACACATCTAAAACATAGTGACAAATATAGGATGAAGGTAAAAAGCTGGAGCAGAACCTATTATGATTCAGGTGAACAAAAAAAAAAAAAGCAGGGGTAGCAATCCTTATCTCAGATCAAGTAAAAGCCAAGACAGTTCTAATCAAAAGAGATAAGGAAGGAAACCATATTTTATTAAAGGGTACCATAAATAATGTAGTAATATCAATACTAAACATATATGCACCAAGTGCAATAGCATCCAAATTCCTAGGGGAGAAATTGAGAGAGATGCAAGAAGAAATAGACAGCCAAACAATACTAGCGGGGGATCTCAACCTTGCTCTCTCAGAATTAGATAAATCAAACCACAAAATAAATAAGAAAGAAACTACGGAGGTAAACCAATTGCTAGAAAAGTTAGATATGATAGATTTATGGAGAAACTTGAATGGAGACAGTAGGGAGTTTAATTTTTTCTCAACGGTCTATGGAACTTATACAAAAATTGACCATGTATTAGGGCATAAAAACCTCAAAATCAAATGCAGAAAGGCAGAAAGAGTAAATGCAACTTTTTCAGATCATGATGCAATAAAAATCACATGCAATACAAGGCCAGGAGGGGAAGCTATGTGGCACAGTGGTTAGAGAACCAGCCCTGAAGTCAGGAGGACCTGAGTTCAAATCTGGTCTCAGACACTTCCTAGTTGTGTGACCCTGGGCAAGTCACTTAACACCAATTGCCTCAGCAAAAAGCAAAATATGTATATATATAT
>JAJPUD010023965.1:0-19340 GCA_023553655.1 Myrmecobius fasciatus | reverse complement strand
TCTTTCTTTCTTTCTTTCTTTCTTTCTTTCTTTCTTTCTTTCTTTCTCCTTCCCTCCCTCCCTCCCCCTCTCTCTCTCTTTCTTTCTTTCTTGGCTGAGGCAATTGGGGTTAAGTGACTTGCCCAGGGTCACAGTGCTAGGAAGTGTTAAGTGTCTGAGGCCAGATGAACTCATGTCCTCCTGACTTCAGGGCTGGGGCTCTATCCACTGCACCACCTAGCTGCCCCTTTGGGCACTTTCACAGGCTGTTCCTTATGCCTGGAATTCCCCTCCCTCCTCAACTTGGCCTTCACCTTTCCAGGATTTTTTTCCAAGTCCCAGAGAAAGTCTCACTTTCTGAAAGAAGCTTTTCCCAGCCTTCCTTAATGCTTCTGCCTTCTTTCTAATGATTATATCTTATCTATCCCATATATTACTTATTTGTAGATGGTTGTTCGCATGTTGCCCTCCCAGTAAATTGTAAACGTCTTGCTTGCCAGATCTTTTGCCTTTCTTTATATTCTTAGTGTGTATTCCCAGTAATTGTGCTTAACACACGGGGTGGTTCATGAATGCTTATTGATAGGGTATTAAAACGAGATCACAAAACACGATTGCTGGGAATGTCATTAGATCTTTAAACCTTGAAGCACTCATAGATCAGAGAATATGTACTGTCAGAAGTGGAAAGGACCATAAACACGAGATGTCAGAGTTGTCAGGATCGTGTAATATCACAGAATACCAGAGTTATTAGGGTCCTCAGGGCTTTGAAGAGAACTTTGAATATAACCTGGCCTTTCAGCACTAGAAGGATCATCAGCATGTGGAGAGAACTAGGAGGGTCCTTAGAAGACTGAAGTCATTGCTGGAAGGATATTTTCCCAAGCTCACACAGCTCATACTAGGAATCTTTTCCTTTAGGGGACAGCTTATCTTAGTGAGATGAGTGGGGCCATTCTGGTGGAACTCATACCAAGACTATTGACATGATTCCTTAGAATTTTTTTATTTTTTTTAGAGCTCCTTAATATCATCCTCTTCCCCTCCCCCCCAACATCTGACCTGGGGCAGGATGTAGAGTGTGTGTGGGATGCAAATGAAGTCTCCTTACTACGGAAGTGACGCCTTCCCCGTGAGTTTAGTAATAAATGAATAAAATAAAAATGAATTTTTCATTAACTAGGAAGGACACTTGAATCTATATACGCCTAACAGAGCTTAACCCCTGCCACTGTATAAGTGACTGCTGCTAGCTAGTTTGACTCACTTAGTCACTGTAAATGTTGCATGAGGTGAATCATTCATCAATGTAAATATGAAAGGATAAACAGGCAAACTCCATCTGCCATGTAGTCCCAAAACTGAACCACTGGATGCTTGTCCAAGTAGCAGAAAGTTGAAGGAGGTTCTTCTTTCTCCAGTGGAAGGCCTAGATCAAGGCAGTCCACCTCTATTGACGTAGAATCTCACTAGAGAAAAATTGGTGTCCAGGAAGACATCAGCTGATTCCAATCATTAGTTGCCATGGTGATGGGTACATCTCCATGGATACCTAGAATCCTGAGTTACTGGCACTCAGGCTGGGTCCTTATCGGGCCTCCATTGTTATCCTTAGGCAAGGAGAAAGGGAGAGCTTCTCCTCTGCTTTACTCTGGATTTCCAGACTGGCACATCCCTAAAACACTAGATACTACAAAATATCAGGAAGTATCCACACATTCACATATATGTTCATACAGGAAGATACAGAAAGAGACAGAGAATAGTCAGAAATAGAGACACAGAGATAGAGAAACATTCAGAGAGACAAGCAGAACCAGAGTCAGATGTAGAAAGGGACACATAGACGCCAACTGTAGAACAGTGTGCATGAGAATTCACATAAAACAAGCAGCTGTTGCTCCAAGGTGTGCACCAGGGAAGGGAACAAATGTGCCATCCTTCATCCCAGGCATTCTGGTGACTTCACTGATCACCTCCTACTCAGGTGCCCATAAGACTGTCCCTGGCCCAAAGACATAAGGGAACTCTGAAGTTTGCCAGGACAGTCTCTGAACCTGAAGGAGGGCTATGCATGCGGACCACCACAAGCACCTTTCATAGGCCTCAGTTGGTCCTCACAAGACCCCAGGAGGGAGGTAGTGCAAGGATGATTATCTCCATGTCCCAAAAGGAGGTACTGAGGCTCAGGGAGGGGCAAGGGCCTGCTTTGGGGGATCAGGAGGTCACACACTGGTAGTGAGTGCTTCGCTCCACCCCTTGTCTCAGCGTTGTCTCCTGCCCTGCAGAGCATGCCCTGGGAGACTTGATTCACTCAGGCTCGGAATTCCCTTTCTGGGCCTGAGCTGTTCTCACTGGTGAATGAGCCCACATTATCTAGCTATCCCCAGGCCAGGCCATGCTGCTGGCCTTGCTAGCCAGCCAGACACCGCAGCCTTGCCATGTGCCCAACAGCCAATAAGAGACCCTCTGGCTCAGACAGCTTCATGCTTCTCTGTCATGTAGCAATGTGACCTCAGCTCTAAGGAATGGAGGGGGGGTTCAAACAGGTCACCTCATCTCTGAATCTGTCTTCTCAAGTGTAAAATGGATTAAGGATACTGGCATGAACTCCCTATTCTAGGGTTGCTGAGAGGAGAGGTTTAGCAACCCTGAAAGCTCTGCGGTAACATCATTGAGCTCTTTAAGGCCTGAAAAGCACCTTGAGAGTCTCAGGATGGAGGTGGGTTGAGGCAATCCACCATCAACCTCTTCACCCCACTTATCCCCTATCTGCCTTTAGTGGGGGAGATCCCAGATCAATTGATCCATCAGGGGTATGAACTAGGTCTGACCCTCTCTTCTATTTCAGCTGGGTGACACAGGAAGTCAGCCCTTTAGGGTTGTGGGACTTGGTTATGCCCAGGGGGTTTGTACAAAACCTTGAGGCTAGTTTGGGACCAGGAGAGTGAGCTTATGGCTGTTGGGTGGTAGAAGCCTGCAGCCAAGCCCTGGAGAAGGAATCTCTTGGAGGGAGCCATGGGTGAGGGAGAGCATCACCCTCTGATGCTCCTATGAGCAGAGGATTTGGACTTTTTATTTGACATCCTAGCACTGTCCCCAGCTGGTGGAAGTGTCTGGATGAGGAGTCAGGGACAGATGGAATATTATGAGGAAAAGCATATTCAAGGATCTACAAGGAAATCAGCAGGGGAGCTACACTCTAATGAAAGGGGACATCCTGGGGGCACCATAACGATTCCCAGTAGCTGGGTGTTATCCTTTAGCCAATGTGTTTGCAAAGCATGAGGCCATTTCTACCAGGACTCTGTGTTGGGAGGCTGTCACGGAATAGGTTGTCTTGAACCAATTACAATTAAGTCAAGTGGATGAACTTATTATCTGTGATTATGGGGGAAGCACAACGTTGTGGCTCATGACATTCCCTTCCCCCAATACTTCAGGACTAACTCTAGGAGAGATGGGCAGATGCAGCAGTGGCTCTTTGGGGACCTGAAAGGCCAGTGTGAATGGGGACCCCGAGAGTATTTTCAAAGATTGGGCTACATACAATGCTCATTATCTCATTTGATGCCTGCACTTTCCTAGCAAGAATTACTATGGCTATTTTGCAGATGAGGAAACTGAGGCTCAGAGAGGTTAGTTTACAAACACAGCTAGGAAGAGGCAGAAGTGAGGTCAGAATCTGTGCTTACCCACTTTCCAATTGATAAATGGTCAAAGGATATGAACAGACAGTTTTCAGATGATGAAATTAAAACCATCTCTAGTCATATGAAAAGGTGCTCCAAATCACTATTGATCAGAGAAATGCATATTAAGACAACTCTGAGGTACCATTACACACGTGTCAGATTGGCTAAAATGACATTAAAAGATAATAACAAAAGTTGGAAGGGATGTGGGAAGGCTGGGACACTGATGCATTGTTGGTGGAACTGTGAACGGATCCAACCATTCTGGAGAGCAGTTTGGAACTATGCTCAAAAAGTTCTCAAACTGTGCATACCCTTTGCGCCAGCAGTGTTTCTATTGGGCCTATATCCCAAAGAGATCTTAGAGGAGGGAAAGGGCCCCACATGTGCAAGAATGTTTGTGGCAGCCCTTTTTGTAGTGGCTAGAAACTGGAACCTGAATGGATGCCCATCACTTGGAGAGTGGCTGAATAAATTATGGTCTATGAATGTTATGGAATATTATTGTTCTGTGAGAAACGACCAGCAGGAGGATTTCAGAGAGGCCTGGAGAGACTTGCATGAACTGATGCTGAGTGAAATGAGCAGAACCAGGAGATCATTATACAAGACAACATCAATAATACATGATGATCAACTCTGATGGACATGGATCTCTTCAACAATGAAATGTTTCAAACCAGTTCCAATTGGTCAGTGAAGAAAGCCATATACACCCAAAGAGAGGGATATGAAATGTGGCCCACAAGATAACATTTTCATGCTCTTTATTGAGGTTTGCTTGCATTGTGTTTCCTTTCTCTGATTTTTTTTCTTGTAGATACAATTTTTCTTGCACAGCAAGATAAGTGTGGAAAAATGTATACATATATTGATTTGTCAAGTATTTTAACATAATTAACATGTAGTGGACTTCCTGCCATCTAGGGGAGGGGAGGGGAGGGGACTGGGGGTAAAATTTGTAATGGAAAGCTTTGTAAGGGTCAATGTTGAAGAACTACCCATACATATGCTTTGCAAATAAAAAGCTTTAAAAAAAGAATCTGTGCTTACTCAGACTTTAATCCATCACTGTATTTCACCGCAGCTTTGTCTTTAGTTTAAAAAATAAAAGGCTCTTACGCTAGTCATTTGCTGGTATTCATTCCCCAAGCAAAAGCCATTTCTAACAATGAAAGATAGGTAAGCAAACTGTCCCACAATCTGACCATATCTGAAAGTGTGCACAGTATCCCACATCTGCAGACCATCCCCTCCATACAAAGGAGGAAGAAGACCACGTTGCCTCTTGAAGAAATGTAGGTACTGTCGTAATTCTGTCGTAATTCAAGGATTCTCTGTGGCTCTGATGAAGATTTCCCTCATCAGACAATCCCATCACATCCCACAGATAGCTGTATGAGTTGATGTAGCCAAAGAAATCCAGCTCATTGTGGACAGCCTTCCGGTTGCACGGAGGCTGGTCAGAGGACCTCAGAGCTCAAAAGGACCTCGGAGGATATCTTGTCCAAATCTTCCATTCTACAGAGGAGGAAACTGAGGCCCAATACGATTAAGTAACTCGTCCAGGGTACTATCAGAGGCAGCATTTGTTTTTGTTCTTCAAAGAATATTTTATTTTTTTCCAAATACACAGTTTCCAACATTCGTCTTTGTAATATTTTGTGTTCCAAATTTTCTCTGTTCCTCCCTAACCTACCCCCTCTCCAAGACAGCAAGCAATCTGATATAATTAATGTTAAACGTGTACAATCCTTTCAAAAATATTTCCACATCTGTCATGTTGTACAAGAAAAATCAAACCAAAAAGGGGAACACCACAAGAAAGAAAAACAAAGAAAAAAAAGATGAAAACAGTATGCTTTAATCTCTCTGTGGATGCAGATGGCATTATCCATCTCCAAACCATTGGAATTGCCTTGAATCACCTCATTGTTGAAAAGAGCCAAGTTCATCACAACTGATCATCACATACTCTTGTTATTATTATGTATAATATTCTCTTGGTTCTCATAGGCAGCATTTGAACCCAGGACCTCTGACTGCATAGAAGCCAAAGTTCTTTCCAGAACACATTTCTGTCTTCCAGAGCAGTTTTTGCCACCAAACCATGGTTTCCCCAGGGGACATAAGAATTTGACTTCTAAGTCTCCACAAAGAATAGGTAGAGGATCTTTAGTTCCTATGTGAGCAAAAGGGCTCAAAACATAGCTGAAGATGGGCTTTATTTTTACCTGGTGGAAAATGCAAAGCACAAAGGATCTGAACTCGAGCGCGGTGCCTGGCACATACACAGTAGGTACCTAATAAATGCTTGTTTGATTGGCCGGGGCCCTAAAAGTCAAGACAACTCTCTTCCCTCCCCAGTGGTCCTATCTCCTCAGGGTCTATCTCCAGTTTGAGGTCCCCCATCCACCAAGGAGGAAGCCCTTGGGATCAGCAGAATCCACCCTTCTACAGAAGGAAGTGGCAAACCACTCTGGTATCTTTGTCCAAAAAACCTTCAAAAGTGGTCACAAAGAGTCGATTACCCCTCTGCTGGGGTCCACCTTCCCAAGGACTTAGATCTCCAGATTGGAGGTCCTCACCTCCACCTCCTCCCAAATAATCCTTGCACTGCCATCTTACAGGGCTGTAGGGGGGAAAGCCCTTTGCAAACCTGAAAGCCTTGAGAGACAAGAGCTATTGGCAGTCTTATTACTCTCCCGAGGTCTCTAGGTTGGCACAATGGTGCCTGGGAGGGGCTCACTGATGGGACTTCAGTCCCCAAAGTGAATTAAACAAGCTTTCTCCTGGGGTCTTGGGTCGCCTTCTGTTGAACGAGGTACACTGCCATTTAGTGGCCAGAAGCCTGCTCCTCCTTACCTTAAGCTGTCCTAACAATTCATTGGAGCCACGCATTCCAATCCAACCCAAGGCAACAGATCCACAAGCACTTATGGAGCCCCTAGTCGCTCCTGGAATTCTTCTAGTTACCAGGGATAGGAGCAATGAAGGAAACAGCCCTGCTCCCAAGAGCCCGGGAATCCTTTCTGATCTCCGGCCCCGAGAAGACATATTTATATAAAGGTGATAATTGAGTTCCATTATCCCACATGGAAATTGATGAGATCACCAAGTGAGATAGTATAGAAGAAGAGGGCCCAGAATAGATACTCATAGTTAGTGGGCATGGGCTACAAGAAAATCCACAGAGGGAAGCTGAGAACAAATGTTCAATTAAGTATGTGGAGAACTAGGAGAAAACAGTGTCAGGAAAACCAGAACAGAAGATAATATCAAAGGGTGATCCACAGTTTCAGTGTCTCAAGGACATTTATGATATGAGACTAAATTTGCCGCTTTCGAATAGAATCCCTAGGTCACCCTTTCTATTACTCTCATTTCGTGCATTTCTGTGTGGCCATCTCTGGTCATGGACTTGATCGTTGCCTGTTTTCTTAGAGAATATCTCCAATAAATTACTGGCTCTCTAATACTATTCTGCTTCCTGAGATGCATCTGCTATTTCTTATGCTACTGGGCTTGGCTGACTTGTGTGGTACACTTTTCCCTCTCGTCCCCCCTCTGTTTTTAGTTTAAAACCATCCTAATGAGATGTACAAGACTCCAGGTCTTGTACCCTGGATATGTAACCCTGGTTAGCAATGTCTTCCTTAAAGTAATCATAGAACCTGTTATTGTCCCTTGAAGACTGAAGTAAGAGGCTAAATCTTGGCAATTTCCCCCATACCTCACCAGCAGGTTTCTTCCTTTTAGGGTTAAAGACAACACAAGTGAGTCCATCAGTTATGTACCAGGCACTAAGCTAAACCCTTGGCATTTAAAGAAAGGCAAAAGATGTTCTTGCTCTGAAGGAGCTTAGAGTCTACAGACAAACATCTATCTAAAAACAAGATAATATACAGGATAAATTGGAATAATCAACAAAAGAAGGTGCTAGCCTTAAGGGGGACTGGGACAGGCTTCTTGAAGAGGTGGAATTTATACCGGGATCAAGGAGATAGAAATGAGGAGGTAGAGAATTGTAGTCAGAAGGGTTAGACAGTAAAAACACTGAGAGTTAGGAGATCTCTCATCTCCTGAGTATCATATTCTTTTTTTCTGGATTTTCTTTTCTTTTTTTCCTAATCAATGTATTTATTTTTAATACACATTTCTTTATGAATCATGTTGGGAGAGAAAAATCAGAGCAAAAGGAAAAAAACCAAGGGGGAGATAGAAAAACAGAAAAAAGAAGTGAACATAGCATGTGTTGCTTTCCATTCAGTCTCCTTAGTTCTTTTTTTCTGGTTGCAGATGACATTTTCTGTCCAAAGTCTATTAGGATTGCTTTGGATCACTGAACCACTAAGAAGAACCAAGCCTTCCATAGTTGATGATCACACATTCTTTCTGTTCTTGTGTACAGTGTATTCCTGGTTCTACTTTCACTCAGCATCGGTGCATGTAAATCCCTTCAGGGTCTTTCTAAAATCGGCTTATTCATCATTTTTAATAGAACAATAATATTCCATTGCCTTCATATACCACAGCTTGTTCAGCCATTTCCCAATTGATGGATGTCTATGATGAGTGTCACACTCAAGGAATTGCAAGGAGGTCAGTGTAACTGCCTCTCAGAGTATGTGGGGGACAACCAGGGTGTTAAGTTTGGAAGAGGCCAAGTTATGAAAGACTTTAAAAGCCCAACAGGATTTTATATTTGCCCCTGGAGATGATAGGGAGCCACTGAAGTTAACTGAATAGGTTGGTAACCTGTGGGTCAGGAAGATCATCTTGACACCTTAATAGAGGATGGAATGGAGTGAGAAGAAGTTGAAGGCAGTGAAATTCACCATCAGGTTATTTCAATGGTTCAGGCATGAGCAGGGGAAGGACTGTACTAGACTTGTATCAGAGTCAGAGAAGAGAAGAGAAGAGGGGAATATAACAGAGATGCTAAGAACAGAAATGACAAGATTTAAATGATGTGTGGGGGGAAATGTTTGGAAAAAATTATTATACTGTTTAAACTCAACCTTATAAGGATTAAAGGTTGCCCACACCCAGAATGTCACTTGACTTCATAACTCTCTAGGAATGCCGGAGATAGCTACAAAGTATTTTGGATTCCCCTAGTCCTGGATCTACCCAAATCATTCTTGGTTTGAGTTACTAAACCCAGGGCTTGTGATAGGTTCACCTAAGTTTATGATTTGGGTGTGTACAAGGTACCCTGGTCTAAATCCTATATAGAATGTCAACTTTCCAGCTCCTTTCCAGCTTTTTCTTCTCTAAAAAATACCTAATACATTTCTTTTTTAAAGTTATTTCAGATTTGGGGGTTTGTTCTCACAAATAACAAACCACCAAGGGCTCCCTGGGTAAAATCTAAAATCGCTCTGAGATCATGGAAGGTGAATAAATCTCTGTATTCTAGCATTGAGCATGGGTTGGACTGACCAACATAGAAGCACATCAAACACAGTAGGAACCTGTTGAGTTCCCTTGGGTTCAGGTTGTATACAGTCTAAGCCCTGATTCTAGCTATCTCAAAAATTAAATTAAATCAGAACTTAATGCAAAATACATTTGATATTTGGCATTCAGGTGATATGCTTGAAAACTGCATGGATTAGGAAAACCTGAATTTAAATCTGGTCTCAGAATTTACTATACACACACCCACACACGTGTATATATATATACATATATATGTATAAAACATAACTAAATCTGGTACTCAGAATTTGCTCTCTATATGAGCAAGTCACTTCATCTCTGTTTGCCTCAGCTTCCTCATCTGTAAAATGGAAAAATAATAGCACCTAACTCCCAAGATTGTTATGAGGATCCAGTAAAATAAGTAGTGAAGTGCATAGTGTGTAAACATATTAAGAGCTATATAAATTTTAGCTATTTTAATTAAGTATAATTAATCCATACTGGTTTTGAATACAGTTCAATTGGCATAGAGTGCCAAATTGAGAAATAGTAAATTTCTATATAAGAGGATTTGCAAATGCATTCAAATGAATTGGTATTATATGACTGGCAAAAAGTTTTGTGTTATGTTTTTAAAATCCATAGTATTGTTTATGTTATTGTTAGGCTTCTAATTTTTCTTGTCATGATTTTTGGGAATATATTGTATAAGAAATGCTATTAACTTGAAAAATGATTATCAGAGAATCTTGCAATTTGATCATTAGATAAATGCCTTTTCTTTTAATCTGGATGCTGTTAGATTATGAATTGAGCTGTTAAAGAAGGCAGTCACAAGATATTTGAAAATTATTAAGTATTTAATTGGGTATATTTTGCTTCAAAATGGATAAAGTTTTAAAGACTTTCTATTTGGGCATTGTCACAAGATGGTAGCATCCCTGATGACAACATACTACAAAGTTCTAAAGTAATAAAGTTTGAGAAACTAGAATCACTCCCAGACAAAGTGGGAGAACTTAAAAGTTTGCTAATAGTAAAGAGTGAGGGTTTTATCTGATATAATTTGGCTGTCACTTATGAAAATTATGAAATTGTACATGTTAATAAATTGAAGCTACATCTTAAAGCCAAGTTAGTAATGACAGACCTTTATATTCAAAGGTTCTCTTTTGCCTTAAGAGTTAATAGACAATTCACATATCTGTTAGTTTGGAGTCATTCGTTAGCCAGCATTTTTCTGGGGTTTTGAGTATTCACTATTTGTGTGAAACTCCAGAATATGATTATTTTTAAATTTATAAATGAAGGATAAATAAGATGTCTTTATATGGGCTTATTGTTAATAGTTATTACAACATGAAAAAAAACAATAATAACAGCTTTAAGGTATGATCGATGACATTTTATATTAGTGAAATTTTGCTATTTAGGGTAAAATCTCTTGGATCTGTAATATGATATTGTTCCGAGCTTTGATTTTAAATATGATTGTCTGAATTGTCTTTAAGCCAATAGTCTACCATTCAAGAGGAATGCTGCTCAAAGGGAGTGAAGTCTGAAAACTGCTACAGGTAGAGGTCTGTAGCTGGAAAAGTTAGAAGAACAATTTCATATCAGCAAAGGTAGGAGCTTGACTCAGTTTCTCCATTGTGCCCTTTCTTTTCTGAATAGGAAATTTTCCCACCTGGTTAATTCTGCACCTAGCTATGATAGTCTGTGAATAATGTGGAATTTTGCTGTACAATTGACTTCTAAATGTTTCAGACAAGGTATATAGTTTAGCAATAAGTTTTCAAAACTGGGTTAAGGATTAACAAAATACACTATTATACAAATTTGCATTTAGTTGAAAATTATATATTTTTTCCTATTTTGAAATCTTTGATAACATTCAGATTCAAAAGGGCTCATTTTACAAGTCAGGCCCTCATGGATCCTTTTTAAGATTCTGTTGATATGAGATACAGAGTTCAGAGGTAAAAAGAAAGAGCAAGTAAGTGGTAGACACAAACTGAAATTTTCAGAAGGTGAATTATAGGTTTCTAATTTCACATGCTTATAACTTTAATGATAATAAAGATTAGCTCCATTAAGTTTGAGTTATTTTTAACCATATGAACTAGTTACTGGAAAACCAAATTTAGGAGGTTGAAGTAAATTATATTGAGTCTTGTTACTGGTAGTTTTTTCAACCAAATTGCCTTAGGAAATCTCTGCAAGTGACTTGGAACCAAAGAAGCAGATCTGCTAGGAGGAATCATCTCTAGAGCTACCCTGAGAAAGAAGAACGTCCAGAATTATCAAGGGAAGATGCTTCCAGGGACTAGACAAATACACTAGAAAAATACAGCTACAACTCAAAATGTAGTATCTGATTATATGGATATGGGAAGTCAGTTACCAGGAACAAGAAGACTTGATGTTATTTAATATTGATGATCATCATTTCTAATATAATAAATGTTATTTTGGCCTTTTTGTTTCATGGTGTTTATGTTTGCTCTCAGGAGGGTTATGCCCCAAATCCTGTTATTTAATGTTCTGGCATCAGAGCCATTCCTCCTGAAACTTTTTTGGTTAACTGAGACTGTCATGGAACACATTCCTCCAGATGACCTTTGAGCAGGGCAGCTTACAGTATCATCTCCTTAGTCTTTGGCAGCAGGTCATTTAAGGCAGTTTAAGAAGATCTCAGGAGGTTTTTGTTATTTGTTGATTTATGAGTTTTGTTCATGTCACACTGCTGACTTTCATTGAGCTTGCCTCTGATGTTTTTGGTATAAACTGATATCTAGCAGAGCTCCCCCCATCTAGTTCTTATAAAGATGCTTTTTGGAAACCAAATATAATAAGAAGAGAAGGTTAGTAGGCCAAAATATTCAGAGGACAATATTGTTAACCAGACAAGAGACAGCCTGTTCTCACCTTCCTAAGGGGACAAGTCTAAAAAAGCATTTTTAGGCTACAAAAATACTTCTTAATATTTCTAGGGAACATCAAAAAGGGGGTTTATATATATATATATATATATATATATATATATATATATATATATATCACAGGGTATATATATGGCATGGTTCCCTCCTAGGCCCTTGCACTTCTCTATGTCTCTTCTTTCAATGCCTTTCTCAGTTCCCATGGATTCAATCCAGCCAGCCCCTCATTTCTTTCCTGAGCTCTGGTCACATCTCAAAATGCTGGTAGGTCACCCAAGAGAGAATTAATTCCTTGAAGCCCTGCGGTTAAGTACTGACATATACTTACTAGCTCTATGACCTTGGGCAAATCAGGATTCCTCAGTTTTCTCATCTGTAAAATGGAGAAAATAATAACACCTACACCACAGGCTTCTATTGGGGATCCAATAAGTTAGAATATGGATAATACTTAGAAAATCTTAAAGTGCTACAGATATATTAGCATCTATTACTACTATTGCTGCTGCTGCTGCTACTACTACTAGTACTACTATTACTACTACTACTACTGATATCACCAGTGGGATATTCCATAAATATTTCAAACTTTATCATCATCTTTATTCCTAAACCCACCCCTGCTGGGGTGGGGCTTCTATTTCTGTTGAGGGAAACACAAGCTTACCAGTTGCCCAGGTTCTCAATCTTGGAGTCATCCTAGACTCTTCCTACTCACAACCTCTCCACATGCATTATATTATCAAGTCTTCCCACAAAATTTTCTACATTTTTCATCAACATTCCCTTCTCTATATTCTCTGGGGGAAAATATTCCAAGGCTGCAGATTCCAAAAAACACAGTGACTAAATTTAACAATTTAATTAAAAAAAAACAAGTTATACAAAAGATCAGAAAAAGGATCTTCAAATACAAAGGAAAGGAAATTAAAATAACACAAATTGGCACCCACCAGAAAAACAGGAAGAAATGGAATAATGTTTTCCAAAGAGCAATGAAATGCAAGATACAGTTCAGCATGAGCTATCCTGCAAATCTGAGCTTAATCATAAATGAAAAAGAGGGATTCAATAATTAAGAGGCATTTGAATTATTATAAAAAAAACTAGACATAAAGAGATTGCTTCTTAAACACTCTCAAAATGACAGAAATATGGAAGGAATGGATAGAGTTACAACAGTGAAACTAATAAATGACTTCTTTCTAAATGTACACAAGGAGAAAGTGATGATAGGAGACATCTAAAGATAGGTAAATGTGACACAATAAGTTCAGTGAAGGAGCATACCTGAGGAATTATGAACAGAATATGACAACATCTGCCTACAGGTACATCAATGTTTTTTTGTGATACTATATTATAACATCGGAGTGTACATTAAATGAATGTAGAAATATGTAATATGCTCAGATCAAATTGAGGGGAGGATGACTCTTGTGGTCTCAGTAAGATATGAGCTTGGAGGGGAATGGGTGAAGAGGAGGAGAAAAGATTGAAAAAAGTGGGAAAAGAAAAAGGCCTTACTTTGGTGATGTTCCATTGATGAATACCCCTATGGATATAGAAATATACTCTGTGAAGGGATTTGGGAACCTTTTGCTGAGTATGGTTTGGGGGATTTGTTTCTTGAAAATTCCAGTCCTTGGGAGTAAGGGAGTTGGAACTCCTGGGGGCAAAGAGCACCTAGGGGAGAGAAAAGACACAGATGAGAGAGAGAGAGAGAGAGAGAGAGAGACAGAGAGAGACAGAGAGAGACAGAGAGAGACAAAGAGAGACAGAGAGAGACAGAGAGAGACAGAGAGAGACAGAGAGACAGAGAGAGAGAGAAGACAATGAGAAAGTAAAGGTAACAGGGGAGGGTATAGATAGGAGAGGGTTGCATAATCAGGGATGTGATGAGAGAGGGGCTGTATCATAGTGCAGTATCCTTTATCCTTTTTGATATCTGTAATAACGTGCAGTGTTCTGGAAGTGAGGCACAATGGAATAGGGGAATCCATAGGGCAAGCTTTATAAGGCAGTAGCAGAAATTCCTGACAAGGGAGAGCCTAGAATGGATACTTCGGAAGTTTAGATTGCATGAAGAATACAGAATCCAGAGAGAAACTAGATAATTATAGTAGTCATGAATCAGAGACTGGAGGTTTAAAAAGAAAGAGAGGATGGATAATTAAGAAAATGTAAGAAATTTTTTGGGAAAGAAGCAAAAAATAAAATTGAAAAAAAAACTAATATAAAGGACTAGTTGAAGATAGGAAGGGGGAATCTATTTGACTGAGAAGGGGAAGAAAGAATTCTATATAACCAAATAAAAATAGGAGAGGAAAAGTAATGAATAAGCAAAACCTTGAAGGGAAAATGGTAACAAACAAAAAGAGGGTGTCAGGGGTGAAGGAAAAAGAGCCAGTGGAAATAGGGTCACCTTTAAAAAGATTAAGATAAATTAACTGAAGGAAAATAGTACATGTTTACAACAGAAGAGAGAAAAAAATCTTAACATGAAAAAATCCAATACTAGATACAGAAGAAACATTAACTTTAAATGTTAATATATTAAAGAGTTCAATAAAATGAAAAAGAGTGACAGATTCAATAAGAAACCAAAACCTGTGCAACCTATCGCTTACAAGAAATGTGTTTAAAAAACAAAGACATACACAAAATAAAGTTGAAGGGATGGAAATATATATATACATATATACATATATATGTATATATCAAGTTAATCAAAAAAGCAAGAGTTGGAATCATGCTATCTGACAAAGCAAAAACAAGCATTCAGGAAAAAAAATAAATAGCAAGAAACTACATTATATTGAAAGGAACCATAGACAATAAACCTATATTCTCCAAAATATCTTAGCACCCAAATTCATAAAGGAAATCTGAGCTACAAGAAGACAGACAGTAACATGATCATGATCAATACTGCTCTCTTAGTTTCAGTTAAGTTTAGTAGAAAGGTAAACAAAAGGGAAAATAGAAACTGATCAAAATTCTGGAGAATCTAAAAGTTAGAAAGATGTATGGCATCTTCTAAATGGGATTACAAAGGAACATATGTATTTATCAGTATACTATTGAACTGTTATAAAAATTGACCAAGTACAAGGGCATAGAGATATTGCAAAGAAATCTAAAAAGACAGAAGTACTTGATATAGCCCTTATAAACCATAATGCAAGAAAAATAAAAATTGGTACAGGGATCACAAATAAAAGATACAAACCCAAATGGAAACTCAGCAATGAATAGTTCAAAGAACAAATCATAGAATCAATTAGTAACTATGTAAAAGAAAATGGTAATGATGAAACAACATACCATAAATTCTGGGACATAGCTAATGCAATCCTCAGGGGAAAATATATCCACAAATATACATTAACAAAATAGAAAAAAAGAGAGAATTAATAAACATAATTTAAATAAAAACCTAAAATAAATAACCCAAAATAAGATATGTTAAAAGTTAGAGGGGAAAGAAATCATTTCAGACCAAAACCAGAAAAATGATAAAGGTAAAAGCCAATTCTTTGAAAAGACTAGTCGAATTCATAAGTATTTAGCTAATCTTATGAAAAAGAAGAGAGTAGAAAATCAAATCAATAAAATAGCAGACAAGGTAAAAATCTCAACAAATCCTGAAGGAATAAAAAAAGAACATATTATGAACAGTTACATGCTAAGAAAACTGAAAACATAAAAGAAATGGAGGAATATCTTTAAAAATATAAAATGCCCAAACTATCAGACCAGTTAGAGATCTTAAATAATTTAACATAAAAAAAACCCAACTAAATCTAGCTTGTAAAGAAATTGCCAAAAACAAAAAGCACCTCCTGGTCTTGATGGATTTACAGGAGAATTCTATCAAACTTTTAAAGAACAATTAATACCTATACATGATGAATTATTTCCAAAAGCTGAGGAAGAAATCATTATAAGAATCCTTGTAGGAGACAAATATAGTACTAAAACTAGAGAAAGACAAAACACAGAAAAATTATAAACCAACATAATTAACAAATATTAACTTAAAATTTTTAAACAAAATCCTGTCAAAAAGACTAAAGTGATTTATTGAAGGAATCATTCATTATGACCAACTGAAATTTATATAAGGAAGGCAAGGATGGATCAATATTAGCAAAATAACCAACATAATTAACCATATTAAAAATCCAAAATCCAAAACCATATGATCATCTCAAAAAGTAAAGAAAAAACCTTGACAAAATATACCATTTTATGCTAAAAACTCTACAAAGTATAGACATAGGTCTTTTAAAATATCATTAAAAGTATCTATCTAAAACTAAAAGCATTCATCATACATAATAAAGATACATCAGAACATTTTTCAGTGAATATAAGAGTGCAGCAAGAATGTCTATTCTCTCCACTGTTATAATTATAGAAATAATAAACAATGATAAAACAAGAGAAAAAATTAACACCTTACACCATATTTCACATTAAGTTCTAAATAATGCTAAGTGAAATGAGCAGAACCAGGAGATCATTATACACGGCAACAAGACTATACTATGATCAATTATGATGGACGTGGCTCTCTTCAACAATGAGGTGATTCAAACCAGTTCCAATTGTTCAGTGATGAAGAAAGCCATATACACCCAGGGAGAGACCTGTGAGATCAGAGTGTGGACCACAACATAGCATTTTTTGCTTTCTGTTGATTGCATTTTGTTTTCCTTCTCAGGTTTTTTTTCCTTGTAGATCTGATTTTTCTTATACAGCAAAATAACTGTATAAATATGTATACATATATTAGATTTGTCATATATTTTAACATAATTAACATGTATTAGACTACCTGCCATCTAGGGGAGGGAGTGAGGGGAAGGAGAGAAAAATTTGGAACAGAAAGCTTCGCAAGGGTCAGTGTTGAAAAATTACCCATGCATATGTTTTGTAAATAAAAAGCTTTAATAAAAAAAGTTCTAAATAGGCAAGTGACCTTAATATTAGTAGTCACAGTATTTAAAAAAATTAAAAGAGAAACACAGATCATATAACTATTACAACTATGACAAGGAGATGCATTCTTTTTCCTTAAATATATTTTCTTTGTTAAATAATTTATAATTACATGTAAAATTATTTTTGACATTATTTTTAAAAATTGTGAATTCTAAATTCTCTCCCTATTTTTCCTTTTCCCTCCTTGAGGAGTCAAGCAATTTGATACCAATTAGATATGTAAAGTCATGTAAAATATGTTTCCATATTAGCCATGTTGTGAAAGAAAAGACAAAAAACAAAACAAGAAAAACAAAATTTAAAAATGTATGCTTCAATCAGCATTTAGAGTTAATCAGTTCACTCTCTGGAAGTGGATAGCATTTTTCATCATGGGTCTTTTGGAATTGTCTTGGATAATTTGTCTTGATCACAGTAGCTAAGTCTTTGACAATTGATCATCTTTATAACAATTGCTGTTACAATGTTCTCCTGTTGTATTCACTCCACTTAGTGTAAGTTCATATAAATCTTCCCAGATTTTTCTGAAACCATCTGCCTCATCATTTCTTATACTACAATAGTATTTCATCACAATTACATATCATAATTTGTTCAGCCATTCTCCCATTGATGGGTGTCCCCTCAATTTCCAATTCTATGCCAACACAAAAAGAGCTATTTTAAATATTTTTTGTACAAACAGATCCTTTTCCATTTTTTTTAAAATTTCTTTGGGATCTAGAAGTAGTAGTGGTATTGCTGGGTCATAGAATATGCACAATTTTAGAGTTCTTTGGGCATAGTTCCAAATTGTTCTCTAGAATTGTTTGACTAATTCACAACTCCAATTTTTCCAGATCCCCTCCAGCATTTGTCATTTTCCTTTAATGTCCTGTTTACCAATTTGATAGATGTTGGGTGGTATTTCAGAACTGTTTTAATTTTCATTACTCTAATCAGTTGTGATTTAGAGTATTTTTTTCATCTGACTCTTTATGGGTTTGGTCTCTTTTTCTTAAAATTGTTCACGTCCTTTGATGATATTTCACTTGGGAATGGCCCTTATTTTTATAAATTTAGCTCACTTTCCTGTATATTTGAGAAATCAGGCCTTTATCAGAGAAACCTTCTATAAAAATTTTCCCCTAGCTACCTGTTTTACTTCTAATTATGGTTGCATTAGATTTGTTTGAGCAAAATCCCTTTTATTTCATGTAATCAAAATTGTAAGAGATGTATTCTTAAGCAAACAAAAGATTACAGACAATTACAAAATATGAAATAGATAAATTAGATTACATAAAAGTAAGCATTTCTGCAGAGACAACATTATAGGGACGTGGTCAAATGGGGGGAAAGACTTTGCATCAAATTTCTCTAATAAGGGTTTTGTATTCAAGACATATAAATGAGTAACAAATATTTATAAATAATAAGACATTCCCCTATAAATAGTCAAAGGATACAAACAGGTCTCAAAAGTAGAATTCTAATTCACAATCACATGAAAGAATGTTCCAAATGACTAATAAGAGAAATGCAAATTGAAACGACCCTGAGGTTTCACCTCACACCCTGCAAATTTACAAAATGATAAAAAAAGATAATAAAGTTAAAAGGATTATGGAATGACAATAGATACATTGGGCACATTAATGCATTGTTGGGGGAACTGTGAAACAGTACAACCAGTTTAGGAAACATTTTGCACTATTGCTTACCACAATGCCTAGAGAACAGAAAGCACTTCCTAACTTCTTATTGGCTGAATGACCGATGACTTAGAGATGGCTTTGATCTATTTGTCCACCTCTTCCCCTCCCTGGTCCTCATTTCCCCATGTGTAAAAATGAATGAGCATGTGCTAGGTCATCTTTAATTCCTCTGCCCACTCTTAATGTCTGACCCCTTGGACCAAGACTGGTAGGCCTCTGGAAGTGGGTCAGTGGTGACAGAACTGTTATGTTTGGAGGCAAAGAGCTTTATCTCAAATGTAAATTCTGTTCCTTCCTAGTTGTTTGACCTAGTCCTTATTTTTTCATAATGTAGTGGGATGAGTAGTGACTTTGGAGTCAATGTGCATAAGTTTCAGTTTCAGCTCTGACTTTTACTAATTGTGTCATCTTAGGCAAGTCATTCTCCTCTCATGGCCTCATTATTCATCTGTAAAATGAAAATAACATATTCTTTTATGTCTTTGGTCCATTGTGGGGGGAGGGGAAAGGGAATTAGGATCATAAGATTGTTTGTTAGACCTATTACTGTGCCTTTGACCAAGAAATGATTTCTCCCATCTTTATTC
>JAJPUD010023963.1:0-19340 GCA_023553655.1 Myrmecobius fasciatus | reverse complement strand
AACTTTTAGAGAGATCATCTATCTAAGAGGAGATATCATGTGGGACGAAAACCCAGTCTGGCCTGGAGGAGGCTAAAGGTTAGAAATAGAGGCTAGAAAATTACTGGTGTAATAGTGCAAAATTCTTGTAAATTTCTTTGTGGAGCATATAGAGAGAAGAGCAGGAAGTGCTGTTGATTAAAACTTTATTCCTCTTGTTAAAGATGCTTACCTTTGAACTTCCATTCTGAAGTGAAAGAAATATTTGAAATAGTATATATGAAGATAAATAAGCAGTTATATTTCACAACCACTTCCAGA
This sequence comes from Myrmecobius fasciatus, assembly GCA_023553655.1. Lineage (NCBI taxonomy): Eukaryota > Metazoa > Chordata > Mammalia > Dasyuromorphia > Myrmecobiidae > Myrmecobius > Myrmecobius fasciatus. The sequence continues at coordinate 19,040 of JAJPUD010023963.1, read as the reverse complement.
GACTGTGAGAGAGGACATTTGTATTCTAGTAATTTGTCTAGAACTTGGCCTGCTCTCACAGGGTACAGATCAACTATATCCATAGGGGTTTGGCCAAGAAAGGGGTAGGACAACCTGTTGAGTGAGTTAACAACTTCTGTAACAGAATGGAGAAAGGCAGGGACTGTGCTACTGATAGGACTGGTCCACGCCAAGAAGAGCCTGAAATACCAGCCTAGACATACTACAGAGGTGTGAGAAATACCAAGGGAGGGAGAACAGCAGAATGGGTGGAGAGAGACAGACCAACTCACACAGATATTGGATAAGCTGAAAGGAGTATATAGCTGAACTGAAAAGGACAAAGAAAAAGAGAAGGGGACACTACTTTCATTCTCAGATGAATATGTCAAGATAAACAGCTCTTCTCTTATCCTGCAGTTCTCCTGGGATACCAGCTCTGGAGTAAGGTTTCACTGATTTGTCCCTTTCTTTGAAATTCTGATGAACTACTTTGGATAGCTCCTTAACAGGGATCTTCAGAGGCTTCTCTATAAATAAGATTGCTAAGATTGCTACTTTAGGGATTTCTTGCAGCTAAGAATATTATCCAGATGTGTTTCTTCCCTCCTCCCTTTCTAATCCTGGAAAGGACCTGGGAGGTTATGGAGCCATCAAGGGAAAAATATTGAGTTTCTGGGCTGCAGTGATGGAAGTCTCAGTAATAGTCTCTGATCTCATGGCTATGCAAAGCTTTCCTTTTAGGGTGTGCTTGGCTCCCTTGCTTTCAGTAGGTGCAGCCAAAAAATGAGTTGAAGTTGTCATTCCAGAAAAATGTGTTTCCATGTAAACTGGGTGTGGGGGTGAGGGGTGGGAAATGGGAGGGACTGCTGTTTGGCAAGTCTGTCTCAATCCTTTTGCTTTAATTTTAACCTATTCTTCTGGAGGGTTACAGGCTGAGAAAGTAACTTCATGAGTTGATATCTTCACCAATATCTAGGATGATCAAGGACTCAAATGCTATTCTAGATACTGCTGAAGTCAGTATTCTCATTCAGTCTAGTTATTAGCAAAGCCAAAACACATTTCTACCTTAACATTAGCCTCAGCTCCTATTGTGTGGGTGGTATAGTCAAGTAGAAGATATCTTACTGGCCTCTTTGCTAGTGATATAAACCAGGTATGTTGCTTTCCTAACTTTAGAATTAAAGCTGCATCCAAGGACATTTTTACCTATAAGGGTAAATCCTGGTCCTCAATTTATGATAGAGACTTGTTTTATATCACTGTGGTATAGCTGTGACCAGATGAGAAAATGAGGAATTTAGAGTTTTTCTATGGCACTAGATAGATCCTTCTTCTTAGAAGTTGTGAAGTAGGGTAATAGTTATTAGTAGCATAGGTCTTGATTTCCATTTTAATATTATTAGCATTCATAGTACTTTGACAAGGTTCTTAAAATTATGTTATTTCTTTTAATCCTCACAGCAACTCCTTGAGGTATTTAATTTTAATTAATTTTAAATTTTAAAAGATGAAGTTGAAAGAAGTTAAGTTACTTGTGTAAAAGTGTCACATAGCTAGGAAACATCTGAGGCAGGATCTGAACTCAGGTCTTTAGGACTCCAAATATTGTACCCCCTGTACTGTCTAATTTACATATATATACATATATATATATATATATATATACATATATATATATATATATATATATATTCTTCATTATATCATCAACTGAACTTTGAGCAGAGATGGGTCCTGCTTAGATAGAAGTAGCTTCTGGCTAAAAATGAAGGAGCCAGAAGGGAGAAGAAAGGGTAGAAGATAGCAGTAAATGGGGAGCTAAAAGTAGATGAAGGCAGTAGAGTATAGTAAAAAGATATTTAACAGATCAAAGGAGCAAGTTTTTCAATTCTGGCTTTACCACCAAAACATTCCACATCTAACCTTAGTTTCCTATTTGTAAAATAAGAGAGATGAATTGTTATTTACTGATATCCTATGATTCTAAGACTCTAGGCCTCTAAAGCTTAACATAGTAGATCTCCAAGTATCATCTCAAATATGCTCAGTCATTAAGTAGCTACTGTGTTCTAGACACTGTGCTCTGGGAATACAAAGAAGGTCAAAAGACAGTCCCTACTCTTAAAGAGCTCACAGTCTAATGTGAGACAACATACAAGCAACTGTTTGTAGTCCTTTGTTCTTGAAGAGGACCAAAATAACAGCACTATGTTAGAATCAAGTTATAGTGTGTCCATCTGTGGCTGATCAGACCAATATTAGCTTGGAATCCTCTACCATAGGTTGAGCACAAATAGTCCATATGAACATTTGGAGTGGATTCTCTAACTTTGAGCTACTTCAGTTCTGTTTTGCTCATAGAGCACAGCACCTTCTCTGCTAAGGATATGACATGCTGGGATGTCCTGTGCTAATGTCTACCGTGCCATGCAAGAATTCTACAGTTCTTGAGAGGCTTTGAGAGTATGTTTATATTGCTTTTTCTGACTATCACTGAGTGCTTGCCCTGTTTAAGTTCTCCATAAAGCAGTTGTTTTGGCAAGCTTATGTTTGGCATTTAAAAAATGTGGCCAGCCCAATGGAGTTGTACTCTCTATGGTAGAGTTTGAATGCTTGGCAGTTCAGTTCAAGAAAGGGCCTCAGTGTCTGGTATCTTATCCTGACAAAAACAAGTTACATACAAATGTTTATTGACTGATATAGAACACATGTGAAATAATCAACAGAGAAAAAAGTAGTATTAAAAGAAGATCAGGAAAGGCTTCCTGTGGAAAATGAAGAGAGAGTGCATTCCAGGCACAGCCAGGCAAAATACTTGGAATTAGGTTTCTTTTTTGAGAAAAGCAAGAGGCCAATCTCATTGGATTGAAGAGTACTGGGCTGGAGGAGCTGGGAAGAGGGCCAAGGTAGGAGACTAGTAATGAAGACAAGTTAGGAAGGAATATAAATGTCAAGTAGAAGTTTTTATATTTGATCCTGTAGGTGAAAGGAAGTTACTGGAATTTATTGAAGGGGGATGGGTAGTGGTGACATGGATACATCTGAACTTTAGGAAGATCCCTTTGACAGCTGAGTAGAAGATAGACTGGAGTGGGGAGAAACTTTAAAACAAGATTTCTGGAACTGTTGTAAAAGTTTTTTCTCTCTTCCTCTACCTCCTTCCTTCCCTTCCTTCCTTCTTTTCTTCCTCCCTGCCTTTCTTCCTGCCTTTCTTCCTTTCTTCCAAGAAGACTGAGTTTGGAAATCCCAAGCCTATAATAAATAACTTCTTCTCTGTCACAATATTGCAAATGAATTCTAGTCTTCTGGCTTCCAAATAAGCAGATCTTTCCCTACCCTGAGACTCTATGAACATGAGGGAGAGAGAAATGGATAGACTCTTTCCATGCCTCTTTGTTTTCTGGACACCCTCCCCCCCAAAAAAATTATCTATCCCTGTTAATCCTTAAAACATCTCTCTGTTTGGATTTCTTCCTTCTTGTACTTGCTATCTCTTGTTCTGTCTTTTGACACTCACAATGCTGTTTGTTCTCTTTGACTAGAGACTACATGGGAGCGGCCCAACTGTTCTCCTCGGACCCCATCAAGCCCTGGCCCTCAGAGGAACTTTCAGCCTGCAGCAGGTACTATCCAGTTTCCATCTCCTAGCAAGCAAAACACAACCTTATTCCTCATTAAAAAGCTCAAAATAATTAGTTCCAGCTTCTGAGATTGATATAGAAGTTTGCCCAGATTCTCAAATATAGTTGATCTAGTCTAGGCATTTAAGGTAATGACCATAGATAGGGAGCAAAGACTGAGTATAGTCTCATGGTCTTAAAAAGCTATGTTTAGCCTTTTACTTATAGTGAAGAGGGCAACTCTGATAATTTTAAGATTCTAATGGAATCAGATGAATAAGAAATACCATGAGGTCTGGTGCCAGACTGCCTTCATTTTATGTAGAGTTTGGTCAAATTGTTGAATGTCACATTATTTAAAGGTAGGTATAAAGGAGAAAAAATTGGTGGAGGTTGAGGGAAAGGGAGCAAGATCGATGAGAGAGGAGTTGCAAATAGAAGTCATTTATGATTTCCCATAGTATTACCTACTTTTTGATGTAAATATATATGACTTGAGGCAGAGCCTAACATAAAATGGACTCTGTGCCTAAGACACAGAAAGTGTAGTCTATATAATTATTATTATCTGTGTAAAAGTTAGATTGCATATAAGTTGTGTTTCTCTAGGTCTTTTGGGATAAAAAAAATAGTTGTGCAAGTTGTTAAGAGGACTGTGAAATATGGTCTTTTTCCTGGCTTATTCAATGTTGGCCAGATGCTAATCTGAAAAAGAAAAAAAGACCTTTCTTTCAGATATTATAATTACTGAATACAGCTGGAAGCACTGAATCATATCAATATTGATATTTTCACTAAAATAGAAACCAAAAGACACTACAAAGTTGTTGTTGTAGTTGTTTGTCCTTGGTTTTCAAAGAGGACCTTTGTCAGGGAGATTATGCCATGACATACAAGTGAATTGAATTGGAGTGAGGGAGAGCTGTGCAGTTACATTTTCACTTTCTCTTCTAGAGCCATCTGGATCCAGTAGCAAGATATAAATCAGTATGACTGGACAGGGCCCTAGATGCAGTGAGAAACATTGGCCTTTTTAAGCTAAGAATGTTAATAGGTCTCAATTTGACTGAGGCAGCACCCAATTAGCGATTAAGGCTAGGTAAGAAATGAGTTATTAGGAAGTTACAGTTAAAGGAAAGATGATACAAAAAGTTTTCCCTAGAGATGGAATCAAGATGATGAAGTGAGAGGAAGCCTTTTTGCATTAGTTCCTCAATGCAACTCCTCTACAGTAACCTAGAAAATATGCCAGACTGAATTTTGGAAGAAAAAGCCAAGAAAAAGTCACAGTGAGTCATTTTGCAGCCCAGAACAGTATAAAGAAGATAGAAAGTTTTACTAACACTCACAATAGGGCTTACCAGAAACACACAATGCAGTGTCAGTGGTGGCAGGAATTGGAAATAATCTAGTACATAGGAAAAGAAAGGGAGACAGAACATTGGGACAGAAAGAGAACTCAGGGAATCCTTGAAATAGCACTAATGTATATTCTCTGGTAGCTCTGTTGCCTATTGCTCACTTCTAACTCATAGACCCAAGGCAGCAAGTGTTGATTGTCTGAGGCTCTGAGTGCAGGAGATTCAGTTCTAGTGTTTAGCCCCACACATAAATTACAGTGGAATAATCAGAACATGAGACCAAGACCAAAAGGGAGTTGGGTTGCTCTGAATCTGCAAAACCTCCCAGTGGGCTAACAATGAGTTCAGCAACAGTCTTCTGCAACAGACTCAATTTGAACAGCTCAGATCAGGAGGTTAGTAAATAGCCTCACTCCAGATGATACTACTTTGGAAGCATTGGAAACTTTTAACGCCCCTCCCTTCCCTGTATTGAGCTGTAAAAGCAGCAAAAGGCCAGATATCCCTGCTAGAGGTAACTAGAGCCCAAAACTAACTTGAAATCAAAATTCAAGAAATAGCCTAGATAAATGAGCAAAATATGGACGTGACCATTGAGGACTATTCTGTTGATTGTGAAGACAATGATTTCAAAACAAGTAAGATATCAGAGGAAAATTCAGTCTGGACATAAGCCCAATAAGAATTCCAGAAAGAATTAAAGATTTAAAGGAGATTAAAAATGATTTTAAAAACCAAATGAGATCTATCAAAAAAAGATTTGAAAAGAGAATTAGCAGCTTGGTAACACAAGCACAAAACTTTTTTGAAGCATGAGTTTTCTTAGGAATCATAAATAAGGGACTTGGCAGGATTCATATCATGTATCAAAAAAAAAGCAATAAATATTTTGGTTTATTACAAGTATAAATAATAAAAAAGATCATCATAAAGATAAATTATAGTTTATATTCCAATGTCTATTCAAAAACTTAGTTAGAAAATTCTACCTAAAAAGGCATTTCAAATTAAACCATCTTTAATAATTAGTGGATCTGAATACTAAAATAAGCATTGGGAGGAATTGTGGAAAAATTTACCCAGGATCAAGAAGTTAAAGATACAAAGATACTACCTAGAAGCCACACACCTAAATCTAACAAATATCTTTTCTTAAAACAAACAATAACAAAAGAATTTTATTGATGCTTTTTTTATTTTTTTCTTCATTTTATGCTATCATGTGCAATATATAACAACCTCCCCCACCCTGATCTACAAAATGACGTGAAAACACAACATTAAAGTCATTTAATTTTCTGAAGAAAGCTGTGAATCGGGGGTATTTTCTATCTTCATTTTAGTCCTTTTCTTGATCTTTATATTTCCATTGCAATCAATTTTGGGGGTGGGGATGTGTATGTGTTTTATTTTTCTTCTAATTTACATTGTTGTAATTATTGTGTATATTTTCCTGGTTGTAATGCATTCTGAATGAATTCATGCAGTTTTTTTCCCCCATGCTTTTCCATATTCATCACATACATCATTTCCTAAAGCACAGCAATCCTGCAAAAGTTTAACCATATAGAGCATTTACAAGGAAATGCCAGGATCACAAAGAAAGACAAGAAATCGCTTTTACTTTCTAGAATTTCACAGTCTTATACCATGCAAACAACTATGAATAGATAGGATATAAATAGGATAAATTGGGAGTTAAGAAGGACTAGGAAAGATTTCTTGGAGAAAGTAGAACTTTAGCTGAGACTTAAAGGAAGACAGTGAATCCAGGAGGCAGAGATGAGGAGGGCAGAACATTCCATGCATGGAGAACAGCCAATAAAAACTCTTCAATGGAGTATCTTAGGTAAGGAATGGAAAGGAATCCACTGTCACTGTTATAGCAAAGGTCAAAGTGATGGAATGAAAAAAGACTTACATAAAAGTTAGCAAGAGATTGAATTATATTTGTAGCAAAAAGAATTTAAACTGGGAGAACAAGAAATATATAAATCTGTGTTTATTTTTGAAGAAACTGTTTTTTTCCTTCAATACTAGAAGGGTCACAATTTTTGAAGTCTTATATTGGTTCATAAAGAGGTAGAAATGACTCTGAAGAAAAAAAAGAAAGAAGGGAGGAACAGTTACAGATCAGACTGTGTATACACAGAGGAGGTTCCAAATGACCATGAGACAGCACTAAGGGGATTGAAGAATTGATATCTGAAAGATCAAATCTTTAATGACAGTACAAAAATGGAACAAAGGATACTTTCACAATTCATAGTCTTAAGGAAAACACATCATTAAAGTCATTTAATTGCCTGAAGAAAGAAGAAAATACTAAGTCTTAGTACAATTGACAAACCTTAAAGCCTCTTTTTTGCCTCCCTCCCACATGTATGTTAAGATTATAAAAGATATCTTGGTAAATATAATGAAAAGGAATAATGCCAAATAAAGCAAAAGACACAAGCTCATCAGATGTACTTGCCACTATTATGGAAGATGTCCAGCACAGAGAACAAATGAAATAAAACTGCAGATGGTTAAATCCTCCAGATGTTTATTTTTGTAGATGAAGCACTTATTTTGTCAAGTCTTGGAAGAATACAGAACATCCAAAGTAAGATCTGTAATTACTAAAAAAGAATTTGGCATCACTATCATATGGGGAAAATGGAAATAGATGAAGAGTGTCATCATAATAGAGTTGGATTGACACCATGTAGAGTTAGTCCATCAGCTCACATATCTAAAATGACAGTGCAGATCAATAATGAAAAAAGCCCAGAACTGAATAAGAGGGAGGAGAGTAGTTTGGGAAATAGTGACTGCAGAACTCACCCTGATACAGTGTTCTATCTCTTTAATAGCAATCATCTTCTGTTACAATGACTATGAGTAATAAAATATCACAGTTACAGAATTTCAGAATTGAAAAATGCCCAAACAGGCCCTTTATTCCAAAGTATATATATATTTTTAAAAAGACACTCTTCTTGCTCTTAACAGAAATAGGGATGTTTGGAAGAGAAGTGGACTTAGAAAGGAAAGGTAATGATTTCAGTTTGAACATAGTAAATTTGAGGTATCTGTTAAACATCCAGTTGAGGATACTCAAAAGGTGGTTGGTGATGGCAAGTCAGGAAAGAAATTTGAAATTTGCATTTAAAACCATAGGAGCTGATTACATCACATAGAAGGAAGGGATATAGATAGAAAAGAAGAGAGCCAATGATATGCCTTTGGAAGTATACCCACAGGTAGGAGAAGGTCATGGTTTATAGTCAAGCATAGGAGATGAAGGATTGAGCAGAGTGGTAGAAGTAAAACCAAGACAAGAATGTCATGAGTGAGTGAGTTTGCAGGGAGGAAATGGTGTAGTGTCATCCTACAGAAATATTAAGAAGAATGATAATTCATAGAATCTTAGATTTAGATCTGGAATGGATTTTGAAGTTCGTAGAGTCCCACTCAGTTTTTTATTATTATTATTGCAGTCAGACCTTCTTGATTGAAAGCCTACTACTATATGCACCATGACATATTGCTTAAATTGATTGAGAAAAGACCATTGAATTTGACAAGTAAGAGATCATTGGTAACTTTGGAGGGAGAAGTTTTATTTGAGTGATAAAGTTGAAAGCCAGGTTTCAAACATTTGAAAAGGCTGAGTGTTTTTCTAGAAGTTTTGCTATGAAAAGCAGAATTTTAGGACAGTAGTTTAAGTGGATGGGAGGATAAAAGGAAGTATTTTTGTTTGATTTTTAAAATTTGGAAAGCTTGTCAGCGACTGGAAATAAGTCAGTAGTTAGGGAGAAATTAAAGATTAGAAAGAGGCACCATAGGGAAAATCTTTTGAAGGAAACAGTATCAAGGGTACAGGTAGATGGGTTGGATTGGATAGAGAAACTGGAATAGATGGAAAGAGAAGGCTTATTTTTAAGATGAACTGCTGTCTGTCTTCATCTTCTTGTACTTATTGAGATCCCATGTGTAAAAACTTTACATTTTTATTTCTATTTTAATCTAGATTTAAGATTTCATATTATAGCAAACTGCACATTTCAAATAAGAAACTTAAAAAAAAATCAAGGCTAAAGAGACATTTTAGTCAATCAGTAAACATTTATTAAGCACCTACTATGTATCAATCACAATATGATTAAAATATGATCAAAAAAGAAAGTGAAATGGTGAAATGATGAAAAATAAAGTATACAGCCCATGTATTACATTGACATCCTTGTAGGGAAAATCAAATAAGGCCCCCAATATATTGGAAGGACTTTTTAGTGAAGAAACAGAGACACAGAGGTTCCCCCAAAATGTTTGGGCTGTTATCTGCATATTTGAATGAAATTTGCAGGTGATCTTGATAAAGAAAGGTCCTCTACTCAAATCCACAACTTCTGGTCTTAGAAAAGTTAAAGGATATGCTTGAAGTCAGTATGGAATAGAGATGAGAAGTGAAACAATCTCATACTAAGCCATACTTCCTCTAAACTTTCTTTGAAGACTTCCTTCCAATGAAAAAGAGCCCACTATCTCCTGAATATCCCATTCTACTTTTAGATGGTTCGAATTGTTGGGAAATTTTTCTTATGTGATAACTTGATTTCCTTTTTTGCAATTTGCATACATTCCTTGTGTGGATGCCCTGCTGATATAATTTTAATGGATTTGACCCAGTATCAAGATTGCTTGAAATTTTAGGATCATAGAATAGAGTAAATCTGCAAAGTATCCTAGATTTATCTAATCCATTCTCCTCATTTGAAGGATAAGGAAACTGAGGCCTAGAGAGATTAAGTGACCTGCCTTATGCAGGTTTAAGCACAAGTGATTATGGAACCAAAATCTGAACCCAAGTTATCCAACTCCAAAACTAGTATTCTTTCCACTGTCATTCAAAATGTTGGCTATTCTTCTTCAGTTTGTGTCATCTATAAATTTAAATTTAATAATCAAGACATTTGATCCAAGTCACTGACAAAAAAGGCCAAGTATAACACCAAGCACAGATGTCTGGGGCAAAAGAGAACTCCACAAAATTGACTGTAATCTATTAATGAGTACTTCTTGGTCTAGCACTTCATTTAGTTCTGAATCCAATTAACTATACTATTTTCTTGATTGTATCTTCCTTTTCCATAAAAATAGCATAAGCATTTGTCAAATCCTTTTGCTAAATCTAGTTAAATTGTATGTATAGCATTCACTTGATTTTACATTTTTAAAATGCTGTCCAAAAAAGAATAAGTTCAATTTGGCATAATCTGTTCTTTTTTTCTCTATTGTATTTTATTTTTCTAATAATATATAAAGATAGTTATCAGCGTTTATTTTTGTAAGATTTTGAGTTCCAAATACTTTCTCCCTTTCTCCTTTACCTACCCTCTCCCCAAGATAGCAAGCAATCTGATATAGGTTATACATGTGCAATCATTTTAAATTTCTATATTAGAAGTTGTTGTGAAAGAAAAATCAGGACAAAAGGGGAAAATCACAAGAAAGAAAAAGGAAGCAAAAAAAAAAAGTGAAAATAGCATGCTTTGATCTTCATTCTATCTCCATAGTTTTCTCTCTGGATACAGGTGGCATTTTTCATCTCAAGTCTATTAGAGTCATAAACTGGTCTTTGGGATCTTTGGGATTTCCCTTTTCTACATGTTCACTAGCCATTCCTTAAATGATATGCATTAGAATTTTGCCAGAAATGAAAGAAAATATCCATAAATCTAAAGACTCATTTTGTTTTTAAAGAAAAATTTTACATTCTTTTAAAAAATAATTGGGATATTATTCGCCACTTCTATACAGTCAGAATCGACAAATCCCACAATTTGAGAGCTGGTAGGGATCTTAGTGGTGATCTGGTCTAGACTACATACCAGCGAACCTATTATGCCAAAACGTGACAAACATTCATCTGATCTATTGGAGCCTTTCAAATTAGAGGGAATTTATCACTCTGCTTTTTTGGACAGCTCTAATTGTTTAGGAAGTTTTCCTCCCCTGCCTTCTTGGCAACTGTCACTCAATACTCCTGTTTCTTCTCTCTGAAGTCAAACATAACAAGTATAATCACTTTTCTATATGACAGCTTTTCAAAAACTTGAAGACAGGTACAATGGCTCTCTGAGTCTTCTCCTTTGCTAGCTAAAAATCCCCAGTTCCTACAATATATGATCTGGCCTCATGGCCTTTCACCATCCTGCTCCTCCCACCCCCACCCTCCCCACCACCTCCCCACCCCCTCAGACATTATGCCTCCCTTCTCTTATAATTTGAAATTGAAATTTTCATATCCAAGTTCAAGATTTTGTAGTTACTCTTGAATTAAATTTCAGTAGATTTTAGTACTTAACATGTCACAATCATTTTGGACCCTGACAAATCCATTGTGCTTACTAATCCCTCAGCAAACTTAATGATAATACTATTTATCCTTTTATCCATGTCATTGATTAAAAAGCTGGACCACACAATGTCTAATATAGATCTTTGAGGTAAGCTACTGGAGAACTCTTGAAATTGAACATTATCACCTCCTTTTTGAATACAGTCATCTAATCAGTCATGAATACATCTTATTATATTATCATCTAAAAGGTATCTCTTCTCCACAATGACAGTATCAGATACAGTATCAAAATTTTTGTTAAGATATAAGTTTACTTTATCCATAGCACTCCCCTCATCTACTACTTTGTAAATCTGTCAGAAAAAAAGAAACAAAGTTAATCTGGCATCTAGCTCTTTTTAACTACCATTTCCTTTCCTACTTGTTCACCAACAATTTCTGTAATGATCTGTTCCAAAAGTTATCCAGAAATTGAAGTCAAGTTCAATAGCCTCTAATTCTCCCCATTCTGTTCTCTTCTTTTGAGATATTTGCCCTCTTTAACAAATTTTCTGAAATCTTTCACATATCACTGACATTGGCTCAGAAAGCTATGTTTGCCATTTTTTCATGACCAGTGGATGTAAATCAATCGACAGTCATTTATTAAGTCCTTACTTATATTTCAGGTGCTGAGAATATAAAGTCAAAAGTAAAATTGTTCCTGTCTTTAAGAAACTTATAACAGGAGAGCCAGCATGGGATTTACAGATATATAAATATAAAACACCTTCAACACAAGTACAAAATAATATTGAAAGGAATGGTATTAGTAGCTGATAGACCAGGAAAGACAAATCAATCAGTTTTTTCAATCCTGGAAGATCAAGTTTATCAGAACCTCATGACAGGAACTTCCTACTTATCTTGTTTTGACATTGCATTAGCCTCTCATAAGTCTAAAATTTGTTCTCCTTAACAGAGAAAGCAGAAGTAAAACAAGATTCAAAGAACTTTACTTCCTGTCTCCTACTTTCCCCCAATATTGATTTACTTAAGAATTAAAAAAAAAAAAAAAAAAAAAAAAAAACCTCGACACCTTTTTAGTTGTCCTTATCTTCTCTTGCCAACCTTGGGTTTACTAATCCTTTTCTTACAAGACTATATCTGGCTATTATTCATCTTCCATTTCCTACCTTAGCTTCTATTTCATGTAAATGACTTTTGAAAATCTAATCTGGATGACCAGTTGCCTATGCATTCATATTGATTTTTTAAAAGTAATTCCCTCACTTCTATTATTATTATATTTTTTTCTGTGTCTTCAGAATTTCATTTTTTGAAAGCTTCCCATTTTTCCTGATCCAATTTACCCTATAGAATTTTGTCCATAGTATCTTACCTTCCTTCTCCCCTAATATCTGGAGTGTATTTAAGGCAACATTTAGCTTTTTTCTTCTTCATTAAAATGCTAAAATGGAATGGCCACTATCTCTTAAATTTCCAATCATTTCTACTTTAGTATATAGTTTTTTTTTTTTTTTATTGGTGAAAATTAGTTCTAAAACAGAAGTTCTCCTCTACTTTTGCAAGAGAGAGCTCTAGCAGATATTTGGAAAATAAAACTCCTTATCAGTGCTGTATCATGTCTTCATGACAGACTTGTCTCTTTTTTCATATATTTCTTATTTTTGTTCAGGTTGTCTGTAGTATACTTGGATGATTATATGACTTTTATTTTTGCCTCTTAATCTTCACCCAAATGTTTTCTATGATAACCTCCCACTTTTGTTGATAGATTTCCTCATAGAATTATATCTTCTTGATAATCAATGCTATTCTTTCTATCCTTTTTCCTATTATCTTCCTTTAAGATAAAAGATTTCTTCTTGAATCATAACCTATGATGTTTAATTTTGCCTTCTTGTGTTAGGACCTCTACCTCATCTTGCTCATTATGCATTTATGAATCTGAGATCATGTGTTTTACTGCTATTTGCTGGTTGTATCTCTTGGCCATTACTTGAGCTATAAATGTTCCTACATTATTATTGCATTCATGCTATCTAGAGTGTTGTTGTTGTTGTTGTATCTGTGTGTGTAGATATATAGAAACAAAATATATGTTAATATTTGCATGTATACAAACACTTCATTCAAATTTCCTTCTGTACTTGTTAAAGTTTTTTGATTAGATTTTTAAGACACAAGACTAATACTTAAAAGGCCCTTTGCTGATGCAAACTAATGTTTGAAAGAGAGCCCATCATTCCTGTATTTTAAGCCATTACACAAAATCTAAATCCTTATCTCAGATACAAAGTATCTGAAACCAAAGCTCTGTTTCACTGGTTAACATCAGTTTTGAAAATACCACTAGATCTTTTTGCTTAGATTTTCATAATATTTCTAGATTACTTCCAACAAGAACTTGTGCCCATGTGAATAACCAGATAATCCCATTTGACAAATCTTGGGAGATTTCTCTAATGTCATAATATTAACAAATAGCTACTACAGTATCCATATGACTCACCTACCAACTAGCGGCATTTAGTTAGGAGCCTCAACCTTGAGTCAGTAAGAGTTAACTTCACATCCTGCCTCAGGCTGCAACCCTGAAAAGCTATTTAGAATCTTTTTACCTTACTTCCCTTAGTTACCTTAGCTGTGAATTTCTCCCAGTGTTGCAATAAGGATAAAATAATATTTATAAAGTGCTTTGCAAACATTAACATGCTATATAAATGTGATCTATTATTATTCCTTACTTTTTTTCCTTTGATCTACATTGGGTGTTCATTCACCTTTAAATAAAATAGTAATGAGACAGAAGTATAAGGATCAATAGAATTCTGAATAAACAATTGAACAACTATTTAGCTGGGCTGTCTGTTCTTTGAGCATTGTAAATAGATTTCTCCAAGACCCTATACCTCCATTGTGCTTGCTTCCTCCTAGGATGTAGCTTCTTCATTGTATGAGCCAATCTGCTGGTGAATTGCATCAAGCAAGTCATTAGGTGATTATGCTGCTGTAGAGCTTTTCTCAGGTTGCAGCCTCTCTGCTTGGTGGGTTGAATCACTGGTTTTGTTGCCTGACTCTGATGGGAAACTAATCTTTCCCATTTTTGATAACTGGGTTGTGTGTAGTAGTATCATGCTTTCTTTAACTGAAGTAATGTAGACTTTCATCTAATATAATAATCATTAGCATAAGATCTGCAGAAGCCTCTTTTTGAGGATTTCTTGAGGGCCTTATCTTTGATGTTGTTTATCATCTCTAAATAGGAGATACTAATAGCTGTCATTTATATAGTGCTTAAAAGTCTGCAAAGCTTTTTACAAATATTATTTCACTTAATCCCCATAACAACCTTGAGAGATAGGCGCTATTATGATTCCAGTTTTATTGTTGAAATGTGAAGCAAACAAAGAATAACTGGCTTGCTTAGTTAATAGGTACCTAAGGCCGGATTTGAACTGGGGTCTTTCTTATTACAGATCAAGTGCTCTATCTGCTCTCTACTACATTACCTTGCCTCTCCTATCAGACAATGCTTCTTAACTTAAAAGTAGCTTCCTTTATTTAGCCTTTCTTTCTCATCTTCAAGTCACTCGTTCCAATTTAAAGTTTTCCTCCCATATTCCTTTGGGAATCTTCAGTACCAAAGTATCTAGGGCCAAAAGTAAAAAATGGAGTCTTTAAATCCTGGAAAACAAGGAATTTTCTCTCTGTCTTCCTATTTAGTTGATTCATTCAAGCCTCTAATCTTGAATAGGAAATGTCTATTTTATATTTGAAGCACTCTACCCCATATTCTAATATCTTTGATTTTGAGCCCTGAAAACTTACAGCCTATCACTACCCGCTAACAAATCTACTTCTATCATTAAACCAAAGCCCTCCCTTTAAACCAATCAGCATATTTACCTTAATTTTTTTCTTTCTTTTTGTTAGGTAATTGATTTTTTTTTAAATTTTATTTTATTTGCAAAACATATGTATGGGTAATTCTTCAACATTAACCCTTACATAGCTTTCTATTACAGATTTTTCCCCTCAACTCCCCACCCCTCCCCTAGATGGCAGGATATCCACTACGTATTAATTATGTTAAAATATTTGGCAAATCGAATATATGTATACATATTTCCAAACTTATCATTGTTGTGCAAGAAAAATCGTATCTACACAGAAGACATATCAGGTAAAGGAAACACAATGTAAGCAAACATCAATCAAGAGTATGAGAATGTTATGTTGTCATCCACATTTCACATCCCTTTCTCTGGGTGTATATGGCTTTCTTCCCTGAACAATTGGAAGTGGTTTGAAACATTTCATTGTTGAAGAGAGCTATGTCCATCAGAATTGATCATCATATAGTATTGTTGTTGCCGTGTATAATGATCTCCTGGTTCTGCTCATTTCACTCAGCATCAGTTCATGCAAGTCTCTCCAGGCCTCTCTGAAATCATCCTGCTGGTAGTTTCTTACAGAACAATAATATTCCATAATATTCATATACCATAATTTATTCAGCCATTCTCCAATTGAAGGGCATCTATTCAGTTTCCAGTTTCTAGCCACTACAAAAAGGGCTGCCACAAACATTCTTGCACATGTGGGGCCCTTTCCTTCCTTTATGATTTCTTTGGGATATAAGCCCAATAGAAATGCTGCTGGGTCAAAGGGTATGCACAGTTTGATAACTTTTTGAGCATAGTTCCAAATTGCTCTCCAGAATGGCTGTATCCATTCACAGCTCCACCAACAATGCATCAGTGTCCCAGCCTTCCCAAATACCCTCCAACATTCATCATTAACTTTTCCTGTCATTTTAGCCAATCTGACAGGTGTGTAGTGGTACCTCAGGGTTGTCTTGATTTGCATTTCTCTGATCAAAAGTGATTTGGAGCACCTTTTCATATGACTACAAATAGTTTTAATTTCATCCTCTGAAAATTGTCTGTTCATATCCTTTGACCATTTATTGATTGGAGAATGGCTTGAATTTTTATAAAAATGAGACAATTCTCTATATATTTTAGAGATGAGACCTTTATCAGAACCCTTAAATGTAAAAATGATTTTCCAATTTATTGCTTCCCTCCTAATCTTGACTGCATTGGTTTTGTTTGTACAAAAACTTTTTAACTTAACATAGTCAAAGTTACCTATCTGGTTTTCAATTAAGAGTTTCATTTCGTCTTTGGACATAAATTTATTCCATCTCCATAGGTCTGAGAGGTAATCTATATTGTGTTCCTCTAATTTACTTATAGTATCACTCTTTATATCCAGATCATGAACTCATTTAGATCTTATCTTGGTATGTGATGTTAGATGTGGGTCAAGCCCTAATTTCTTCCACACTAGTTTCCAATTTTCCCAGCAGTTTTTGTCAAATAGTGAGTACTTATCCCAGAAGCTGGGGTCTAAGAGTTTATCAAAGACTAAATTGCTATAGTTATTTCCTAGTTTGTCTTGTGATTCTATCCTATTCCACTGATCGACTACTCTATTTTTAGCCAGTACCAAATGGTTTTGATGACCGCTGCTTTGTAATATAGTTTTAGATCTGGTACAGCAAGTCCACCATCACCAGCCTTTTTTTTCATTAATTCTCTTGAAACTCTTGATCTTTTGTTCTTCCAAATGAATTTTGCTACTATTTTTTCTAGATCTGTAAGATAATTTCTTGGGAGTTTGATTGGTATGGCACTAAATAAGTAAATTAGTTTGGGTAGTATTGTCATTTTTATTATATTCGCTCGGCTTACCCATGAGCATTTTAAGTTTTTCCAATTGACTAGGTCTGATTTTATTTGTGTGGAAAGTGTTTTGTAGTTTAGTTCATATAGTTCCTGACTTTCCCTTGGCAGATAAATCCCCAAATATTTTATACTATCAACAGTTATTTTGAATAGAATTTCTTTTTGTATCTCTTGCTGCTGAACTTTATTGGTAATATATAAAAAGGCTGATGATTTATGTGGATTTTTTTTGTATCCTGCAACTTTGCTAAAGTTGTGAATTGTTTCTAGTAGTTTTTTAGTTGAGTCTTTAGGGTTCTCTATGTATATCATCATGTCATCTGCAAAGAGTGATAATTTGGTTTCCTCATTACCTACTCTAATTCCTTTAATCTCTTTTTCTTCTCTTACTGCCAAAGCTAACATTTCTAATACAATATTAAATAATAACGGTGACAGAGGGCAGCCTTGTTTCACTCCTGATCTTATTGAGAATGGTTCTAGTTTGACTCCATTTAAAATGATGCTTGCTGAAGGTTTTAAGTAGATACTACTCATCATTTTAAGGAAAAGCTTAGGCAATTGATTTTAAACAACTTGTCCAGTATCACACAGTTGCCTAGTATCTTAGTGTCTGAGATTAAATTTGAACTCAAGTACTCCTGACTCCAGGGACAGTGCTCTCTCCACTGTGCCATCTAGCTATCTCACCTTAATTTCCTAATGGCATGTTCATCTCATGCAGAAAATAGTGTAGTTTAGTTTGATTTGTATGTGTATGGTTTGGGATGAATTCTCCCTACCTGGATACCTTCCTTTTTAGTGTTTTCCCTTACTCCAAACCCTTTAATTAGTAAGAAAATAGTCTTTCAAAAAGCGTTTTTTTTTTTTTTCAAAGTACAATTAAATGTTCAGAAGCTAACCTATGGAGCTTCAGGAAAGGACAGAGGAAAAGCAGGTCAAGAGAAAATTAAAAGGAAGCCACAGATTTACATGGCTAAACCCACATTTCAGAAAGATTCACAGAAGCAAAACAAAACAAAACAAAACAAAAAACCGAAGGAAAACAAGGGCATTCTGTTTAATTTTGTCTTCTAGCTTCATGATAGAGAGTGTAGCACAGCCAAATTTGAACAGAACTGATTTTTTTTTTTTTGGATCCTTAGAATTCAGTTTAAATAAGAGATCTGAAAGAGAAAGTATTTTGTCCAACTACCTCATTTTGCAGATGAAGAACTAAAAGCCAAGGAAGGGAAAATGGCTACTCAAAGCTATAGGGCTTGTTACTAATAGACTAGAACTCAAGATTCCTGACTTTCAATCTGATATTCTTCCTAGTACATAGTTCCTTATCCTTTCTTTTACAGACATAACATTTTATTACATGCTTATAAAACTTTTGCTTATCAGTGTACCTTATTTCTTAAAATTAAAAAACTGAATCTTTATTAAAATCTCTTTCACATCTTTCTTATTCCAACTGAGCTTTCATGTTTTCCATCCACCAGTCCAGCCACCAAAAGAAAAACTACAGTAGATAATTCAGTCGCAGCCATTGGGTCAATTAGTTTTATCCACATAGGAGAGCCTCACACAAGGATTGTGAATAATTACTCACTCTCTAATTTGACCAAATTGATCAAAGGAAGTTTTTTGCTTTTTGTTTTTGTTTTTGTTTTGCTGAGGCAATTGGGGTTAAATGATTTGCCCAGAGTTATACAGCTAGGAAGTATTAATTGTATGAGGCCAGATTTAAACTCAGGACCTCCTGACTTCAGGGCTGGTGCTCTGTCTACTGCACCAACTAGCTGTCCCTCAAAGGAAGTTTTTAAAGGAAAAAATCTAAGCTATCAACAATGTTTTGAAAGCAATTTTTCAAGTCACACTGTTTGCTTATTTTTTATAGTAACAAAAGGTTATAAATTAGCATATATTGGATTACTTGCCATCTCGGAGAGGGAGT
>JAJPUD010023962.1:8072-19340 GCA_023553655.1 Myrmecobius fasciatus | reverse complement strand
TCTCCTGGTTCTGCTCATTTCACTCAGCATCAGTTCATGTAAGTCTCTCCAGGCCTCTCTGAAATCATCTTGCTGGTCATTTCTTACAGAACAATAATATTCCATAATATTCATATATATGGTCATTTCTTTAAAAAAAGACAGCAATGAAATTTATGTCATCAATTGAGATACTCATTCTCTTTCACTTGAACACTTAGAGGCACAAAGGATTTATTAAATGGCTTTATTTCAATATTGTTGTGTCTCAGGAAGTAGGGAGGGTGAGAATCAGGGGAAAGTCCAGTCAGTCAACAGTCAGAACACACACATTTATTGATGAAGTTTGCCATCTAATATGATATGTTTTATAGTTCCCCCAATTACAATTGTAACATCAAAGATCACTGATCATAGATCATCATAAAAGATATAATAATAATGAAAAATGTTGAAAAATTGTGAGAATTATCAAAAATTGATACAGAAACATTAGGTGAGCATTGGAAAATTGATGTCAGTAGACTTCAGGATTTGCCACAACCTTCAATTTGTAAAAACAAAGTAAAGCAAAGCAAAACAAACCAAACCAAACCACAGTATCAGTGAAATGCAATAAAGCAAAGGATGATTAATTGATGTAAACTAATAATCATAATGGGGACTCATGAACTAAAGCATTAGAAAAGATCCCATCAACCCTTATGTAATACTTCCAGAAATGTAAGGGGAACTATATTAATAAAATAATTTCCAGAGTGAAAGTTAGGAAGAATCATTTATATAGAACCTATTTCGTGCCAAGCAATGAACTAAGCACTTTTCATATTTTGTCTTACTTGATTTTCACAACAATCCTGGGAGTTAGAAGCTATTGTTATTATTTTATAATTGAAGAAATTGAGGCAGGAAAAATCTTAATTGACTTGCCTCAGGTCACACCACTAATAAGTGACTGAATCTATATTTGAACTGGTCTTCCTTTATCCCAGCCAGTGTCCTATCCATGGTGCCACCTACCTAACCTAATTTATGCAAGTTAAAGTATTTAATAAATGTTTATTGTTTTATTTTTTGATTTAGCATCCCTTATAGTTTATAGAATATATGATTCCAGTATTTATTATTCACTCAATAAACATTTATTATGTGCTTCCCATATGTAATCCTCTACATCGTGGTTAATGTTTAATACTAGATTCATGCACATTAAACTAAACTATAAAATGGCTAATATATAGTGACAATCAAACACACTCAAGAGGTGTTTACATCAAATTCTGAGGGTTCTTGAAAAGTTAGTATCTCAAAGACTAATTTGGAAGGTTTAAACTTTACAATTATTCTGTAGCTGTGTACATGGAAGACATGTATTTCTCTTTCTAGACTAGTTCAATCACCTCCCCAAAATCATATAATTATGTCTTCATGTTTTAAATTTTCTGTTTCATATAGCCCCTGCATCCCCTGAGTTGTTTTACACAAGTATATATCAAGAGATAACACAGCATTAAAACCCTCAATCAGGGAAACAAAGGCACTATTAGTATTTTCCTATCTAGCTCTCTTTTGGAGTATTAAGAAGTTTCGGTTGAATTAAGTGGCAAAATGGGATATGCAGAATCAGAATGATGCCCTCTTTGCTGCCATGCACTTTTGGTTAACAAAACATGCACTACAACTCAGAATATAGCCAATAAAGGCTTGGGAATAGTTGCAGTGCATGAGACTGGACTTGGGAAAATTTGACTGGGTTATGGAACTTCTAATTTCCAATTTATCATGAATCCTGTGGTTTTAGTGAAGTGAAAGATGACATACAGATTGAAATAATGGGTATAGAACTGACCTTGGAACCAAAACTTTTAAGTCCTTCCAGTGGTTTATTCTAAGCATTAACTTTTCTATTATTTAGACCTCAGATTTTTAAACTGGGGGTCACAACCCCATATGGAGTCTTATACCTGAATGTAGAAATTGTTAAATTATGGCTTCTTATCAGAAAATGTTTCATTTATATACCTATCTCTTGTGTCTATATTCAGGATCTCACAAAAATTTCTCAGGCAGAAAGGAGTTTCTTTAGACAACTCTTTTAATTGTAAACTATATAAAAGTTGCTGATTTGTATCAGTGGATAGGATTTCCATACCTGGAATTCCCTAGAGTAATGGAACCACATATAAACAAAGATAAAGGACAAAACAAATAATCTCAAAACTGAACACTCACCATTGTATTGCTAATCATTAGCCAATAAGTTTTGGACATTGCCTCATTATGGAACATTAAATATAAAGCCTGAATGGACAAAAATAGTTTATTACTTATGGCAATGCTTATGAAGATAATTTCATTAAAATGATTTATATTTTTGGATATTTTAATAGTTCTGATAAGTTGTTCTAAATTTAGCCAACTTTGCCATTTATACACCTTAATTATTATTTGTAACATAAAATGAGATACTTGTAAGAACGCTTAACACACGTATTTGATATGTAGTAAGCACATTATAAAAGCTTGTTCTCTCCCCATCTCATCATTTCTGCTTTCTTTAAAAAAACAAACCATTTTTGTGTGTGTCTCTCTGTGTGTTTAATCCTCTTGTAGTCAGCTTTTTGCTTTGAAATGAACAAATGTGAACAATTTAAAATCCATTATTGTACTTATAACAAGACTAAATCTATTAGTTCTTGATCCTGCTTCTATCATCATTATGCATGAAATACTTATTGTATTGGAGGCAATTAGGTGGCACAGTGAATAGAGAGCAAGGCTTGGAGTCAAGAAGACCTGAGTTCATAATCCAACATCAGACATTTACTATGTCCTGAGCAAATCACTTAATCTAGTTTGCCTTAGTTTCCTTGTCTGTACAATTAGCTGGAGGAAAAAAAATGTCAAACTATTCCAATATCTTTGCCAAGAAAATCCAAATGGGATTATGAAGACTTAGACATAATTGAACAATAGCAACTTATTGAACTGTTCAGTTGGGGGAGATCATTTACTGACTTAGTGGTGAAATTCAGTATCTGCAATATTCCTGAAGCAATAAAACTTTCTCTTGCACAAGGTGATTGAACTATCCATTCATGTATGTATGAGAGTGAAAGTGAATGTGTCCCAGCTATCCCCAACCCCACTTGATTTTTTTGTTTTACTTTATGAAAAAAAAAAAAAAGAATTAAGAATGGAGACAATCAGTGGCCTAGAATTGGTCAAATCATAAAAATAGAATCAGGGATAGTGATTAATAGGGCCTTTGATAAAATTATTTAAATTATTTTTGCTTCATGTTAGTTATCTATAAAATTCACATAAAATGTTATTACTACCATCTTCTAAGAAAGATTTGGTGTTTGTTTATCTTTTTTTTAAATTTTATTTTATTTGCAAAACATATGTATGGGTAATTCCTCAACATTAACCCTTACATAGCTTTCTGTTACAGATTTTTCCCCCCAACTCCCCACCCCTCCCCTAGATGGCAGGATATCCACTACATGTTAATTATGTTAAAATACTTGGCAAATCAAATATATGTATACATATTTCCAAACTTATCATTGTTGTGCAAGAAAAATCATATCTACACAAAAGACATATCAGATAAAGGAAACACAATGTAAGCAAATATCAATCAAGAGTATGAGAATGTTATGTTGTGGTCCACATTTCGCATCCCTCTCTCTGGGTGTATATGGCTTTCTTGAGTGAACAATTGGAAGTGGTTTGAAACATTTCATTGTTGAAGAGAGCCATGTCCATCAGAATTGTCATATAGTATTGTTGTTGCCGTGTATAATGATCTCCTGGTTCTGCTCATTTCACTCAGCATCAGTTCATGTAAGGCTCTCCAGGCCTCTCTGAAATCATCCTGCTGGTGGTTTCTTATAGAACAATAATATTCCATAATATTCATAACAATAATTTATTCCACTATTCTCCAATTGAAGGGCATCTATTCAGTTTCCAGTTTCTAGCCACTATAAAAAGGGCTGCCTCAAGGTGTGGCATAGGATGTAATATGACATTTAAGTTTTTATTTATCTTTTAAAATAATTATATAGCAATTTTCATGGTTTTGAAGTGGGGGGTATTGTTATTGTCAAAAGTCTTTTCAATTAAATTCTTAAATACTCTTGAAAAAAAAAAAAAACAAAAAAACAAAAAACCTTAGCCTGTGCCAGTGTTACTCAAAACCAAAAAAACAGTCTTTGGACATAAAAAATCAGTGTTCACTTTTAAAATAGTTTAATAATAGAATGGTTTAGAAGTAAATGTTATTGCCAATTAAATTTGCTTTTTTTTCTTTCCTATTCTCTTCCATCAAAAGTACTCTTAGAGATAACATTATTTCATGGAAATAACTGGAAATGTGATTGGGGGTAAGAAGTACACAACATTTCAGCATCCCATGTGATTAGTATACAAATATAATTTCCTTCCCATTTACTCTGAAGCTGTCATTTAATGAAATGATACTAATTAAAACTCTAATGGAGAAAAAGTCCTAATTCCTTTTTAATATTTCATTCTATCTGAAAATGTAATTTAAAATAATGTGACTCAAAAAAAGGCTGATGAAAGGGCAGCTAGTTGGTGCAGTGGATAGAACACCAGCCCTGAAGTCAGGAGGACCTGAGTTCAAATCTGACCTCATACACTTAACACTTCTTAGCTGTGTGACCCTAGGCAAGTCACTTAACCCCAATTGCCTCAGGAAAAAAAAAAGGGCAGATGAAGGTGGCTTTGCTGTACTGGATCTAAAACTATATTATAAAGCAGCAGTCATCAAAACCATTTGGTACTGGCTGAGAAATAGAGCAGTCGATCAGTGGCATAGGATAGGATATCAGGACAATCTAGGCAATAACTTTAACAATTTAGTGTTTGATAAACCCAAAGACCCCAGCTTTTGAGATAAGTACTCATTATTCGACAAAAACTGCTGGGAAAATTGGAAACTAGTGTGGAAGAAATTAGAGCTTGACCCATACCTAACACCACATACCAAGATAAGATCTAAATGGGTTCATGATTTAGACATAAAGAGTGATATTGTGTCCAAAGAAGGAGTGGAACTCTTAATTGAACATCAGATAGATAATTTTGACTATATTAAGTTAAAAAGTTTTTGTACAAACAAAATGAATGCAGACAAGATTAGGAAGGAAGCAATAAATTGGGAAATCATCTTTACGTTTAAGAATTCTGATAAAGGCCTCATTTCTAAAATATATAGAGAATTGTCTCACATTTATAAGAATTCAAGCCATTCTCCAATCAATAAATAGTCAAAAGATATGAACCGAAAGTTTTCAGATGATGAAATTAAAACTATTTCTAGTCATATGAAAAGTTGCTCCAAATCACTATTGATCAGAGAAATGCAAGTTAAGACAACTCTGAGGTACCACTACACACCTGTCAGATTGGCTAAAATGACAGGAAAGGATAATGACAGGTGTTGGAGGGGATGTGGGAAGGCTGGGACACTAATACATTGTTGGTGGAACTGTGAACGGATCCAACCATTCTGGAGAGCAATTTGGAGCTATGCTCAAAAAGTTATCAAACTGTGCATACCATTTGACCCAGCAGTGTTTCTACTGGGCCTATATCCCAAAGAGATGTTAGAGGAGGGAAAGGGACCCACATGTGCAAGAATGTTTGTGGCAGCCCTTTTTGTAGTAGCTAGAAACTGGAAACTGAATGGATGCCCATTAATTGGAGAATGAATAAATTATAGTGTATGAATGTTATAGAATATTATTGCTCTGTAAGAAACGACCAGCAGGACGATTTCAGAGAGGTCTGGAGAGACTTGCATGGACTGATGCTGAGTGAAATGAGCAGAACCAGGAGATCATTGTACACAGCAACAAGACTATATGACGATCAATTCTGAAGGATGTATTCCAGCTTTATTTGCGTGATATTGTTTTATCCAAATAGAATCTAAGTTCAGTGAGGGCAGGAACTTTTTCTATTTTTACTTTTTAGTCTCAACAATTAGCACAGGAGCTGGCACATAGGTGATGCTTAATAAATGCTTATTGAATAGAATTAGATTTGCAAAAATATGATTTTTTTCAAGTTCTCTGTTGGTATCAGAGAAGTATCCATATTAAGGCTGATTAGTCCAGTGGGATCGTTTGATTCCACTACCAATGATTAATGGGGCTATTTTTACACACACACACACACACACACACACACACACACACACACACACACACTATTGTCATCCAGTTGTAATAGCTTTTGAATAGTAGTACCTAAACACCTAAACAGTGCTATGTGCTGAAAGGTACTTCTGTGCCGCATTATTGTATCTAAGAATATCACCACAATAAAGACAGCTTATAGTGAGTTTTGATTTAAAATATCTACTTAATACTATCCTGCCCTACAAAGTATGAAGGAAAGTTAATCCCTTTTTAAATTAAATGATGAGACACAATGAATTGTGTTTTATAAAATGATTGTCAGATATTCACACCAAGGGGAAAAAAATCTAGCTAATAAAGTATGCAACAATTATGGCATATGATAAAATAGCACTTACATTTGGTTTTGTATTGTTCTTTTCAACTTAAAGATATCTTTAGAAATCTATCTGTAACTAGAACTATTATTATAAATTAGAACTAATTCATATGTAGATAACAATGAACTTGATTTAGCACAGATTAAGTCTTCTAACTTAAATGTTATTATCTTGAGTGGTAATAATGTGCCAGGATAGTATCATAGGGAGAATATTGGTAGGTAGAAGAATTAGATAATAGTCCTGACTATATAATAGCCGTTATCTATGAGGTGTTGGACAAGTCACTAATGTTTTCTGATCCTCAGATACCTGTCCTACTTGTTTCAGATAATTGTTGCAAAAAATAAATAGGTGAAAGAAATTACAGCAAGCAAATATAAAAGCAATTTTTAAAGTATAAAGGACAATTTAAGGCAATTTATTGTTATTATTTCTGGTATTGAAATAATTATACTTCTAATATGGGCTTAAGAATATATAGGGCCTTCTTTTAAATCATTCTCCCATTTGCTGCTGCTAATTTGATAGCATCACTTCTTGAAGTACTCTATTTATTCCTTTACATCTTTTTTCCTGACAGTGCCCCTACCTTTGAATGCTGACGAGTTCAGAGACAATGGAAATACCTGCTGATTTATCTTTTGATAATGTCATTAACAAGGGATAAGAACAGATAAGTTGGATTCTTTTTTCCTTCTCCAGTGCATGTGAAATAGCAGCAGAACCAGTTTGTATAACAGATTTAGTGATTACTTTTATTTCCCACAATCTGCACAGTGACATGTTCCAAGGGATACTACTCTCAAGACCTTGGACCAACCAAACCTTTCAATGGCACTCCAGTTTTGCCACTGCCTGTGGAATTTACTCAAAAGAACTTAGATGATGTACCTTCACTGTGAAATGTAGGCTGCATGTCTTTATGAAATGAATCTTTACTCTTTACCATAAAATTAGCTTAAGGGTTCAAATAGAAATAAAATACAAATCATTATAATATATTCAAAGAGTTGAATACCATCATAGATTCCTAAGCTCCTCAGCATTGTAAGCTTCTTAAGTAGTCTTGAAAACCCCATTATAATGAGAACAAATCTTACATGATTCATAGGTCAGAAAATGTGGTTCCTAATTCCCTGAGGAATTGTATTTTTCCAATATCATGGCTAGCACAGGTTAACTTGGGGGAGGGGGCAACGAATGAAGAAGATACAAGAGTTTAAGAGTGACCTCTTGTGGTAAGGGAATTTCTTGTTCACCTTTAGTATTAAAAAAAGATAAAAAAAAATGACCAAAGGATGGTTTGTAGAAATGGCCAGATACAGAACCTTTTGGATCTGGCAAAAGGAAAAGTGTATACTAATCTAGTATATATAGAGCTGTTTCACAGGTTATATATTATGTATTTCAAGTTTTGAAGAGATATATTTCTTTTAAACATAATTTTATGATATTAGCTGGAGTTTTATTATAGGCTGTTAGAGTAAAAAAGTAATTGAGTAGAAAATCATTAAAATACTTTAATATATGTAATGATTCCATATATTAGTGTAAGAAAACCACTATAAAAGCAATCCATATTCTCTGGCTAAAATGTATGGTTTTATTTTTTATATTTCTATATGAGGATTTTTATATTTACTTGAATTAATATACAATAAAGAATAAAAAACATGCAGTCTTATGGTTCATATTAACAACCTCTTTCAAAATCATCGCCATATGAAAGAAAATAAAACCGGCAGGCATAGCCTGACTCTATAGTATTTAATGAGTTATATTTATAGTGGACTTTGACACAGAACTTATATATATATATATATATATACACACACACACACACACATATATATATATTTTGAACGCTGACAATCTGAATGCTTTGTAATCAATAAATCAATTAACCCATAAACATTTATTAAGTGACTACTGTGTGCAAGCCTTTCAAATTATTTGAAAAGGAATACAAAATATTATTTATAATAAATTGTTTTTTTATTTTTTAGACCATGAACCACTTTAGAATAAGAGCTCAGAAAAATAATTTTTGGTTGAAATGTGTTGCACTACAGAATAATTTGTCACACTAGTGGAGGTAAAGCACAAAAACAAAGTATTATCTTTCTATATCACTTTCTACTTAATCTTAGATTATGCACTTTGATATTTCTAGAGTATAGAGTTTAATAACAATATCCTTTGTCTTTATACTTTCCAAGAATGTTGGCTTCAAGGTGAATTTACAAATGGGGTATGTTTTTATAATGATTTCTGTCAGATGCATTTACATGAGGAAAATATATATTTTATTCTCTGAAATTTTGGAGGAGAAAGTAGCTTGATTAACATATTGGGCATAGTTGTATGACAGAAATACAAGATCATCTAGAAATTAAAAACACCACCTAGTTAATAATTTCTCTTTTCAAGAATTTTTTTTGATGTCAGTATGATCAATTACCTCTTTCTGTCCCTGTTCAAAATCAAATGGATTTTGAGACTTTACATTCATACCTCCTAGAACTTTGGTAGCCAACTTCACCAAGTGTCTAGAAATGTTCAGTACCTAAAGAAAACTGAACTGTGACCTTTTTTTTTTAATATGTACTAAACACCAGCATGTTATAGTCCAATATGAAAATTCCTTGACTTTAAGGACTGATATATGGAAAATAATATTGCTACATTTTTAATCCTTTGAATTAAATTTTACAATATGATTTTATTAATGACCAGGCACATTTATAGAACCTATTTTGGACATAAAATCCAGAAAGTTTTTTTTTTTCATTTTTAGCTATAAGGTAGATAATATTATTATACTTAGGTGATTAAAAATCAAAGTACAAAGAAGAAACTCAAAACACTGATTACTATTTTGTTCTTCAAAAAAGTTTATTGATACTTTTTTATTCCTGGCACATGAGTTAATTTTTATTTTAATTTATGAGTTTCCAAGCTGCTCTCTTTACTCTTCAGGACTTTTTCTACAATGCCTAGTGCCATTTTAGATGCTCAATGTGATTTCTCCCAGAACTCCCATTTTAAGGAATAGACCCACACCTGCCTCTTCAGGCTGCACTGCAGGCTTTTTAGGGACTTTTTCCTACCCTCTTTCCTGCCCCCAATACACTCTTCAACTTCCTGTTATGTGTTGGCTTCCCATTCTCCTTTAGAATTTTAAGCCACTTGAGGGGAGATGCTATCTTTCTGCTAGTACATAGTTGTGTTGCCCTTTAGCATAGTACCTGGCATATAGTAAGCATTTCATAAATATTGCTGACTTTTGATTTGTGAATCTAGTATTATAGTGAATCAAATAGGTGATTATTATTTTTTTTTGTAAAATGTGCTTCAAAGACAGCTTTTATTTTACAATATATTAATTTGTCAGAGTAATTTGTGATCTTAAGCCCTGCAAAGGGACAGCATTTTGTATTTTTCCCTTTGGACCAAATTTTATTTCAGTTCATCTTTCAAAATAAGCAAAAGATAAAATAAGAATAAGAATACAACAACAACTTCATCTTTGTTGCTAATTTTTTGAAATGGCCTTGGTTTGAACTCAAATTTGACATGTTTTTTTTTTTTAATCTTGGAAAGATGAATATGTTTAATATGTTTTAAATTACATCATATTTTATTGGTTCCTAAGGGATACATTTTTATCCATACTATTATTACCTAATTATTATTTCAGATAGCTCTTGATGACTAATTAAAACTAAATATATGTATAAATATAAATAATAAAGGCTTTCTGACTAAATTCCCATCTTCTTTTGAAAGATCATATTTCTTTGTTATGAAAGAAATAACAGACTAAAGAGGAATTTCTTTAGGGAGAAAATTGATAGGTGAGTAAGTTAAGTAGATAGATAATTAGATAGATGGATGGATGGAAAGCCCAATTCAGAGGATAATTTGTTCCATTCCAAAGTATCTTTAAGGCATTTTATGAAGTTAATTAGATAAATGCCTATAGCTACAAAGTAGGTGCTAAACACTAAAATAGCTTACTGTGTCCTGAAGAAGATCTGGGGTTCTTCTGGAATCTCTTTCTTCTCACAGAAACAGCATAAAATGGGCAGAAAAAGTGGAGTCAAGAGAGAGAATGACAGTTCTATGATTCTTCTTCCATGCAGTCAACAGCTCTCTTAAAAGCCTTTTCTATTTGTTTTGGCTTATCAGAAAAAAAAAACACAAAAACAAAAACATAAATCAGGGATTTAACTTAGAAAATGACCTGCATAACTATCAGGATAGATCCTGTCCTACAGAAGGCATAGTTGCATTGCTCCTGACAGTCATTAAGTAAAAAAGCTCAGTTTTGTCACCTGGTTGTACCCTCAAATAGAATTGCTGATTATACAAGAAACTTTCCCAGAGAAAATCTCCAATCTCCAATGCTCCTGTTTTTATATGGCAATTATAATGCAATCCTGTTTTGAAGGCATCGTTTCTTAGTTTTTTGTCAAAAGATCCTTGCAGTCCTGGGCAGTATCACCCTCTTGGCTTCCTGGCTAGTAATTTGTGGTGTAATTTTGTGAAAGAACAGAGGGAACCTACTCCTGCTGATTGGGCTAGGAATCCAAGCAAATCTACCAAAATCTACCACTTCTGTCTTAACCTCTGCTCTGGCTTTTTCTTGGATAAGTCTCTCTCTCTCTCTCTCTCTCTCTCTCTCTCTCTCTCTCTCTCTCTCTCTCTCTCTCTCTCTCTCTCTC
>JAJPUD010023960.1:6287-18821 GCA_023553655.1 Myrmecobius fasciatus | reverse complement strand
GTTAATCTAATAAGAAAACAAAAGAAAGAATACCAAATCACCAGCATCAAAAATGAAAGGAGTAAATTCACCACCAAAGAGAAAGAAATTAAAGCAATAATTTGGAGCTATTTTGCACAGCTCTAGGACAGCAGATCTGACAATCTTAGTGAAATGGATGAGTATTTAGAAAAATATAAATTGTCCAGATTAACAGAAGAAGAAATAAAATGCTTATATTGTCCTAATTTCGAAAAAAGAAATTAAACAAGTCATTAATGAAATACCTAAGAAAAAAATTTCCAGGGCCAGATAAATTCACAAGTAAATTCTACCAAACATTTAAAGAACAATTAATTTCAATACTATGTAAACTATTTGCAAAAATCGGTATAGAAAAAATCGTGCCAAATTCCTTCTAAGACACAAATATAAAACTGATATCTATACCAGGAAGGGCCAAAACAGAGAAAGTCAATTACAGACCAATCTTCCTAATGAATATTGATGCAAAAAATTTAAATAAATTATTAATAAAGAAATTACAGGAACTTAGCAACAGCATACTATGCTATAGCCATGTAGGATTTATACCATGAATACAGGGCTTATTCAATATCAGGAAAACTATTACCATAATCAACTCTATCAACAAAACCAGCACAAAGTCATAAGATAATCTCAATAGATGCAGAAAAAACTTCAACAAAATACAGCACCCATTCCTATTAAAAACACTAGAGAGCATAGGGATAAAGTGAGCTTTTCTTAAAATAATAAGCAGTATCCATCTAAAACCTATAGAGAGGAGCTGGATGCATTCCCAATAAGATCAGGGTGAATTAAGGTTGCCCATTATTACCATTTAACATTATAGAAATGTTGACTTTAGCAATAAGAAAAAAAAAGAAATTAAATGCATTAAAATAGGCAATGAAGAAATAAAACTATTAATCTTTGCAGATGATATAAGGGTATAGTTAGAGAATCCAAAAAATCATCTGAAAACCTACTGGAAATAAGTCTTAGCTTTAGCAAAGTTGCAGGATATAAAATAAATAAAATAAATATAATAAAATAAATAAATATAAATAATAAATAAATAAAATAAATAAATATAAAAATAAATAAATAAAATAAAATATAAAAATCCACACAAATCATCAGCATTTCTATATATTACTGACAAAGCCCATAAACAAGAGATAGAAAGAGAAATTCCATTTAAAATTACAGTAGACAGTATAAAATATTTGGGTGTTTATCTACCAAGAGAAACCCAATAAGTATATGAACACAGTTGCAAAACACTTCTCACACAAATAAAATTAGATCTAAGTAACTGGAAAAATATCAATTGTTTATGACTAGGCTAAGCTAATATAATAAAAATGAAAATTCTACTTAAATTTCTCTATTTGTTCAGTGCCATAACAATCATACTGCCAAAACATTATTTTGTAGAACTGGAAAAAATAATAACAAAATTCATCTGGAAAAACAAAAGGTCAAGAACATCAAGGGAATTAATATAAAAATTACTAAAATTTTGACTTAACAGTATCAAACTTATAACTATATAATAAAGAGGCAGTAATCAAAATCATTTGGTACCAGCTAAGAAATAGAGTGGTGTATCAGTGGAATTGATTAGACCCACAACACAATAATCAAGGTTTATACCAATGTAGTCTTTGATAAGTCATCAAACTCTAGCTTCTGGAATAAGAACTCAGTATTTGACAAAAATTGCTGGGGAAACTAAAAAATAATATATCAGAAAATCAACATAGACCTATATCTCACACCCCATACAAAAATAATGTCAACATGGATACTTGATTTCAGCATAAAGGATGATACCATAAACAAATTAGGAAAACAAACAAAATGATTTACCTATCAGATCTTTGGAAAAGGGAGGAATTTATGACTAAAGAAACACTACATAACATTATGAAAGGCAAAATGTACAACTTTTATTACATTAAATTTAAAAAGTTTTTGTACAAACAAAACCAACTGAAACAATATTAAAAACACAAACCTGGGAAAAAAAATTTTTTACATACAGTTTCTGATAAAGGTCTCATTTCTAAAATATATATTTTAAAAAACTGTCAGATTTATAAGAATACAAGTAATTCCCCAGTTGATAAATGGTCAAAGGATATGAACAGAAAATGTTCACATGATGCAGTTGAAGGCATTTCTAGTCATATGAAAAAAATGCTCTAAATCACCATTGATTAGAGACATGCATAAAACAACTTTGAGGTACCACCTCACACTTCTCATATTAGCTAAGATGACTGGAAAAGATAATGATAAATATTGGAGGGGATGTGGGAAAACTGGTACACAAATGCATTTTTGGTAGAGTTGTGAAACGATCCAACCATTCCAGAGAGCAATCTGGAACTATGTCCAAAGGACTGTAAAACTGTGCATATCCTTTGACCCAGTAGTGCCATTACTCTTTCTGTATCCCAAAAAAATCATAAAGGAGGGGAAAGGACCCATATATGCCAAAATGTTTGTAGCAGCGCTTTTTATGGTAGCAAAGAATTGGAAAATCAGTAGATACCCATTAGTTGGGGAATGGCTGAACAAGCTGTGGTGCAATGAGCCACTATGAAAGATTTGGTTATTTTCAGTAGTTTAGTGATGTGAAGCAATCCCAATGGACTTTGAGCAGACAATGACATCTGCATCCAGAAAAAAGGAGACTGAATGCAAATCAATACTGCTATGTTAACTTATTTTTTTCTTTTTTTAATCTTGTCCATCCTTTTTCCCTTTTGCTCTGATTTTTCTCTCTCAATTCCTAATTACATAAAGAAATGTGTATTAAAATAAATAAACTTACTTGAGAAAAACAATAGGGCAGTTGAAAAGAAAGATTGTCAGAGTTAAGGTAAAAATAGTAATTATGTAATAGAAATATTATAAAAATGAGGTACAGAGGAAGAATAGACCCAGAGGCATTTGAGGGAGGAGAAGGTTCATGGTTCTGAAAACCTATTTAAATTAGGAATGACTTCAATAGACAAGGGTACGTATAGAACATGAAAGGTACAGAATCCACCCAAGTCTATAAAGAAATAAGAAGAGAGGTATGGGCAGATGGAGAAGCAAAGGGTGAGGGAAGAAGCTGAAGGAAGGATCCTTGTGTGTGGGAAGATTAAGTAATAGCAAGTCAAATTATGAAGCAGAATTGAATTAAGGACTCAACAGAGATAGGCAAGACATCTCTCTCTCTTTGTATGTACATATCTAAATAGTTATACATAAATATGTCTTTTCTTAACTGTAATTTTTTTGGAGGTGGTGGGGTTGAAAGACAAAAAAAAAAGAAAAATTAAATAAGGTACACGGTAGAGAACACAAGAACAGTTTACAAGGAAGTAAAGAAAAAATGAAATATAATTTCTTCTACTAATATATGTAATTTCTTGATCTGGTAATTTGATGTTTTATATTTTGAATCCTTCCTGATATTCTACTGAACACATGATAATGTTCTTTGTTGTTTTGCTTTATTTTGTTTTGAATTTGTTTTTCTTTTTTTCTTACTCCTTTTTTTAAATAATAAATTTTTATGAATAATAAAAAAGACTCTTCTTTTTGTTAGTTCTAATCTCTGAGTTCCAGCATAACAATTCAAATTCTTCTGATTATAAAGGCTCTCACATTCCTTTTTTAAAATTTTTTTATTAATACTTTTTATTTGCAAAGCATGTGTATGGGTAATTCCTCAACATTAACCCTTACAAAGCTTTCTGTTACAAATTTTTCCCCCCTATTCCCCACCCCTCCCCTAGATGGCAGGATATCCACTACATGTTAATTATGTTAGAATACTTAAGAAATCGAATATATGTATAGTTATTTCCACACATCATATTTTGTGCAGGAGAAATCGTATCTACATGAAAGAATAATCCGATAAAGGAAATACAATGCAAGCAAACCTCAATAGAGAACATGAAAATGTTATGTTGTGGTCCACATTTCACATCCCTCTCTCTGGGTGTATATGGCTTTCTTCATCAAACAATTGGAACTAGTTTGAAGCTTTTCATTGTTGAAGAGAGTCATGTCCATTAAAACTGAGCCTCATATAGTATTGTTGTTGCCGTGAATAATGATCTCCTGTTTCTACTCGTTTCACTCAGAATCAGTTCATGCCAGTCTCTCCAGGCCTCTCAGAAATCATCCTGCTGGTCGTTTCTTACAGAGCAATAATATTCCATAACATTCATATACCACACTTTATTTAGACATTCTCCAATTGATGGGTATCCATTCAGTTTCCAGTTTCTAGCCACTACAAAAAGGGCTGCCACAAACATTCTTGCACATGTGGGTCCCTTTCCTTCTTTTATGATTTCTTTGGGATATAAGCCCAATAGAAATATTGCTGAGTCAAAGGGTATGCACAGTTTGATAACTTTTTGAGGATAGCTCCAAATTGCTCTCCAGAATGGCTGGATCCGTTCACAGTTCCACCAACAATGCATCAGTGTCCCAGTCTTCCCACATCCCCTCCAAAACCTGTCGTTATCCTTTCCTGTCATTTTAGTCAATCTGACAGGTGTGTAGTGGTACCTTAGAGTTATCTTAATTTGCATTTCTCTGATCAGTAGTGATTTGGAGCACCTTTTCATATGATTATAAATAGTTTTAATTTCATCCTCTGAAAATTGTCTGTTCATATCTTTGACCATTTATCAATTGGAGAATGACTTGAATTCTTATATATATGAGACAATTCTCTATATATCTTAGAGATGAGACCTTTATCAGAACCCTTAAATGTAAAGATGATTTCCCAATTTGATGCTTCCCTCCTAATCTTGTCTGCATTTGTTTTGTTTGTACAGAAACTTTTTAACTTAATATAATCAAAATTATCTATCTGGTGTTCAATTAAGAGTTCCAGATCTTCAGGTCTGAGAGGTAAACTATCCTATGTTCCTCTAATTTGGTTATAATATCACTCTTTATATCTAGGTCATGAACCCATTTAGATCTTATCTTGGTGTGCGGTGTTAGGTGTGGGTCCAGCCTTAATTTTTCCACACTAGTTTCCAATTTTCCCAGCAGTTTTTGCCGAATAGTGAGTACTTATCCCAAAAGCTGGGGTCCTTGGGTTTATCAAACACTAAATTGCTAACATTATTACCTAGCTTGTCCTGATATCCTATCCCATGCCACTGATCGACTGCTCTATTTCTCAGCCAGTACCAGATGGTTTTGATGACCGCTGTTTTATAATGTGGTTTTAGATCTGGTACAGCAAGGCCACCTTCATCTGCCTTTTTTTTTTCATTAATTCCCTTCAAATTCTTGACCTTTTGTTCTTCCAAATGAACTTTGCTACTATTTTTTTCTAGATCTGTAAAATAATTTCTTGGGAGTTTGATTGGTATGGCACTAAATAAGTAGATTAGTTTGGGTAGTATTGTCATTTTTATTATGTTTGCTAGGCCTACCCATGAGCACTTAATGTTTTCCATTTGACTAGGTCTGATTTTATTTGTGTGGAAAGTGTTTTGTAGATTAGTTCATGTAGTTTCTGACTTTTTATTGGCAGATAGATTCCCAAATATTTTATGCTATAATTCGTTATTTTGAAGGGAATTTCTTTTTGTATCTCTTGCTGCTGAACTTTGTTGGTCATATATAAAAATGCTGATGATTTATGTGAATTAATTTTGAATCCTGCCACTTTGCTAAAGTTGTGAATCATTTCTAGTAGTTTTTTAGTTGAGTGTCTAGGTTTCTCTAAGTATACCATCCTGTCATCTGCAAAGAGTGATAATTTGGTTTCTTCATTACCTACTCTAATTCCTTTTATCTCTTTTTCTTCTCTTACTGCCAAAGCTAACATTTCTAAGACAATATTAAATAATAATGGTGCAAAACTATGTAAGGGTTATTGTTGAAGAATTACCCACACATATGTTATGTAAATAAAATAAAATTAAAAATAATAATAATAATAATAATGGTGACAGTGGGCAGCCTTGTTTCACTCCTGATCTTATTGGGAATGGTTCTAGTTTGTCTCTATTACATATGATGCTTGCTGAAGGTTTTAAGTAGATGCTACTAATCATTTTAAGGAAAAGCCCATTTATTCCTATACTCTCTAGTGTTTTTAATAGGAAAGGGTGTTGGATTTTATCAAATGCTTTTTCTGCATCTATGGAGATAATCACATGGTTTTTGTTATTTTGGTTATTAATATAATTGATTATGCTGATAGTTTTCCTGGTATTGAACCAGCCCTGCATTTGTGGTATAAATCCTACTTGGTCAAGATATTATTCTGGAGATAACTTTCTGTAATCTCGTTGCTAAAATCTTATTTAAAATTTTTAAGGCTCTCATATTCCTAAAGACAGGTATATTGCCCATGAGTGTTTTTTTTTCAGGCTAAACACTTTCAGCTCCTTTACTTGATTTACACATAATAAGCTATTCATTCCTCTAACTATGCACCTCTCCAGATTGTCAATTTTTCTACTAAAGCATGTTGCCAACATTTGCTACAATACTCTAAATATGGTTTACCCATTACAATATGTATTATGGCTGTTACTGCTTAGCAATTCTTTAAAACATATTTTGTACATATCACTTGATTATCTTTGAAGAATATTTGATAGTATGTATTTTCTGATAATTCCTATTTATCTTGGATATCAGAGTCTTCTCAGAGATTCTCTGAACAAAGACTTAGAAATTTATTTTGAAAATTCATTGGTGATTTATTTTTTCTTATCCTAATTGAATTTACAATGTTCATATAAAAGCTTTTCAATATAATGCCTTGAAATTATTTTACTTTATGATTATCTCTCTCCCTTGTTTAGTTATATATCCACTGGCTATAGCTACTAGAAGATACGCGATATGATTTTATTCTCAATGATTCATAGACTTCTATTATTTAGAATTTTTGGAGGAAATTACAAACCATATCTTTGCCAAGTAAACTTTCAATGGAAACATAGAGTTGAACATGGCTGAAAGTGAATGAAGAAAAAAAATTATTTTGTATATTTTTATTTTCATGGTAGACAGTATAACATTGATCTATATCTTACTTCTCCAAGACTACTTCTTATTTTTCAAGCAAATACTGTTAAATAAACTCTTTTTTTTCTTCAGGCAATTTATATTTTTTAGGTGTAGCAAATACAGAGTCTATATGTGGATTTTTTTTCTAATTCTTTCTTGTCTTGATAATATACATTGACAAACTCAAATGAGAACTAAGAAAAAATAAACCTAAAAATAATGTAGAAGAAAAGAATGGAAGTTTTCAAACAATCAGAACTGAATGCTTTGAAATTACTATGATCAAGCTGGTCTCTAAAGACCACATTTTTTTTTTTTTCAACAACTTTTTTGCAAAGGTGCTAAATTGAAGGAGATTTTTTTTAATGTGTTGATTATTTTTGCTGAATTCTTACCCTCTTTCCAGTCTTTCTTATACTTTTCTGTACTGAATGACTCTTTTAGACAGAAGGGACATAATATAAAAGGTAGTTTATACAAAATTAAAGTTATTAATATGATTTTCTTTTGAAGGAAGGATACATTATATTAAAAATAAGCTAACTAGGTCTCATTGTTCCCTGGATAGACATACATATATGCATATATACATATACATATAAATAATATGATCTTAAAAGACAAATTGTAAACTATTAACAACCACATGAAATATGTTGTCTTGGCTAAAACATATGTAAAATACTGTGCTAAATATTGACAACACTGTTTAGAAGGAAATTGACAATCTGGAGAGGTAGATGATGACAGTAATGAATAGCATGACATGTATGTGTATATACATGTATATGTCCATACATATATGTGTGTATATAAATATATAAATTTAGAGATGTGTATATATGTATTTATATATGTGAGAATATAGATAAATATGCACATACATGCATTTTGATTGTTTTCTTATAAATATGCACATATACATATGCATACATTTAAGATACTTTATATGTACATATATATATATATGAAATACCATGTATCTAGTTAAATTTCTATATCCATATATGTATATGTGAAGAAAAACTATAAAAGTTAAAAAAATCTAAGTTTAGAATTCATGATTAACTCTCTATCAATTTTTTTTGCCATGAGATTATTGTACTTTTTCTTTCATTGTTTGGCAAAGCACTGGTACACATTTCAGTATTCCCCTGTGTCTACAGATTTATGATTACCTTTATGACCTTAGACATTTTCAGTCTTATTGTGTCTCTCTCTTACTTACATCTTTTGCTTTTAATTTATTTATCTATGAAAGGACTAAATTGAAATAGGAGATTTCTAAAGTGTTTTCCAATTCTATGATGCTATAACATCTTCTGTTCTTAGTCTAGTTTTAGATTATTCCTACTTTACTCCTAACCATCATGTTTCTGATTTCAGTTCTTCCTTGACAATCATGAATTCTGGTATCAATTGCTTTCTCTTCTTTCTGATTCAGTTATGCCCTCCAATACTGATTAATAGGTCGATTTAACCTCATAAAAGCAGCTATCATATTCTGATACATCACTTAAGGATGTGCTTGGACAGCATTTGGGGCTAACTCGATTGATTCAGTTTTCCAGTGCATAAATGTTCCCAATCTATTATTGTTTCCTTCAGCTCATTTTAATTCTGTCATATATTCTGAAAGAAGTCTGATTGGTCAAAAATAGGAATATCTTTCACTGGTGAGACAGAGAAGGTAACTAGCTGAAAAGAAGTGGCTGAAACCTAAGAAAGTTTAAAAACTGTCTGCAATAAGATCACATAGTTTTAATTTTCTTCTCTTCCTCTGGCCAAATGCAGAAATTAGTTCACCTAAAAGCAGAAAGTTAACTCAATTCATGCTTTAAAATGCTGCTCATTAAATATCCTGGAAGTAAAGCACTGGTGGTTGACTTCCTATAAATAAAATTAATCAATTTATTTATTTAACAATAAATTTAATAAATTTAAATTAAGAAATTTTTGAACTATATATTTTTCCTACTTTTCCCCCTTAACAATATTTTCCTATTCTTTCCTTCTTATTTTATACTGGACTTGCAGCTTCAAATAATATGTATGTAGCAAAAATGTAGAAGCAATCTATAATTTGTGGTCACTTTATTGGGGAAACATTTTCACTCATGCTATGTATAAATATCATTTTTCCTTAAGAACAATCTAGATATAAATATACAAGGAATTGAAAGACTGCACATTTCTTTATTTTCTAAACCTTCCTTGTATGCAGTATCATAGTTCAATACTGTTGAAGTATAAATATTACCATTAGCATAGCTAGCACACTCCCTAATATTGGTTTTGGAAACTTAACATTATTTAAAAGTGAAAAGGGTAAGACTAAAAAAACTCACTCAACAAGATATTTTATGACAGAAAAAATAGTATTATGAAAATCCTAGATTTTCCTCTATTTTTAATTAAGTGATTTTGGAAACAATATTTTATAGTAATAGAAAAATTGCACTTCACAGAGTTTCATAAAAATATATATATTTCAAAGATGAAAATGCTATATATGAAGAACTAAATTTTTTGAATTAGGAATTTGACTTCAATACCCTAAGAAAAGAAATTTCAAAAATTATCAAAACCATTATAAATTGCTTTTAACTTAACCTTTGAACTTCTTTGATAAGTTCAGATGCATATTTAGTGAATATATTTTTAATTGGGCTTCCAGGGTGGAGCCAAGATGGTAGAGTATAGCCAAGAATCTGCTCAAGCTCTCCCAGTTTCCTTTAAAAACCACTTGAAATCAAGAACAGAGTCTGATGGAATGAAACCACTGTCTCACTCAAGATAGACTGGAAAAACATCAAGAAAGTCTTGAATTAGTCTCACTGGGGTGAAAAAGGTGTTCAGCCCATCTGTGACAGACTCTGGGAAAGCTAGTGTGAGGGTCTTAGTCATGGCTAATAAGCAACTAAGACCCTCAGTCCTGGCTCAGTAGAAGAACATTTCAGTGGGGCAGTTACTAGTCCCAACTCCAAAGGCAAACTCTGGAAAACCAAATTCTTTCCTGAAAAAAAACAGGCAAAGTTACACCTGCAAAGACAGGGAAATTTTGTTCTTAAATCCAAAGTTCATAGATGCATAGGAAGTTTGAGACAGTACCCTCATTACCTCAGAAGAGGAACTCAACCATAAAAAATAAATAAATAAATAAAAGAAACAAAGAAAAAAAGAAGAAAAAAAGGGAAAAAAATGAGCAAGAGACAGGAAAGAACCTTGGTCATAGAAAGATACTGTGATGACAGGGAAGACCAAAACACTAACTCAGACAAGGACAACATGTCCACAGAAGAAATCTCAAAGATATGAATTGGTCTCAAGTCTAAAAAGGCTTCTTGATAGAGCTTATAAAATACTGTAAAAGGCACATAAGAGAGATAGAAGAAAAAAAACATAAAAAGGAAATGAAAGTTTTACATGAGAGAATCAAAAGCTTGAAAAAGGAAAGAAAAAATTGACTGAAGAAAACAACTCCTTAAAAAATTGTCCTGGCCAAATGCAAAAAAAAAAAAATCCACTGAAGAAAATGCTTTAAATGAAAAAAAAAAGTTATGAAAGCTAACTGAAGAAAATCACATATTAAAAATTAGAATGGGGTCAATGGAAGTTAATGGCCCTGTGAGATAGCAAGAATCAGTCAAAAAGAAGAATTTAAAAAATGGAAGAAAATGTGAAATATGTCATTGACAAAACAGCTGACCTGGAAAACAGAATCAGAAGATACAATTTAAAAATTATCAGCTTACCTGAAGGCCATGACCAAAAACAGAGCATGGATAGCATTGTTTAAGAGATCATTAAAGAAAATTGCCCCAATATTCTAGAAACAGAGGGGGAAATATTAATTGAAAAAATCCACTGATCACCTTTAGAAAAAGATTCAACAAGGAAAACCCATGGATCATTGCTGCAAAACTCCAAAACGAGAATCTCAAGGAAAAAATATACTCCAGCTACCAGACGAAATCAATTAAAATATCAAGGAGCAACAGTCAGGATCACTCAGGACCTGGCACCTTCTACAATTTCCCTAGTAAAGAATTGAAGGGCCTAGAATACCATATTCTGGAAGGCAAAGGACTAGGGTTACAGCCAAGAATTAACTACACAGCAAGATACACCATGTTTCAAGGAAGGCAATGGATCTTCAATGAAGTAAGAGATTTTCAATCATTTCTATTGGGTAAACAAACAAACAAACAAACAAACAAAAAACAAAAAAAATAAAACAAAACAAAACAAAAACAAAAACAAAAACAAAAACAAAAACAAAAAAACAAAAAACTAAACAGAAAATTTAATCTACAAACACAGAACTTAAAAAAAAAAAGAATAGAAAGGTAACCAAGGAAAAACCATGTATTATTTAAAGATTAAACTGTTTCCATCCCTAGGTGGCACAATATATGTAACTTTTGCGCTGAGTCAATTGAGGTTAAGT
Organism: Myrmecobius fasciatus; assembly: GCA_023553655.1. Taxonomy (NCBI): domain Eukaryota; kingdom Metazoa; phylum Chordata; class Mammalia; order Dasyuromorphia; family Myrmecobiidae; genus Myrmecobius; species Myrmecobius fasciatus. Next base: position 7,300 of record JAJPUD010023960.1, on the reverse strand, counting down.
AACTTGCCCAGGTTCACACAGCTAGGGAATGTTAAGTGTCTGAGACCAGGTCCTCCTGACTTCAGGGCTGGTGCTCTATCCACTGTGCCACCTAGCTGTCCAATATCTGTAACTCTTAAGAGTTATATCTATCATTCAGCAATGGGGAGGAGAGGGGGAAAGGGCATAGCATGCACTAAGGATGTGGTTGTGTTTGGACTTTGATGTGATGATATCAAAGAAAAATACATTTAGGGGTGGAAAAAAAGTCTGTACTGGAAAAAGAGAAAAGGAGAATTATTATGGGACAATTAGATTACATAAAGAGGTACAAAAGAACTATCACATTGGAGGGAAAGAAGGGAGAAGGATGAGCATTGTGTGATTTTACTCTCATCAGATTTAGCTTAAAGAGAGAATATCAGACATACATAGTTTCACAGAGAAACTTGCCTCTCCTATAGGGAAGTATGAGAGGAAAGGGAAAAGGAAAAGTGAAAGCTAATAGAAGGAAGAACAGAAGTAGTCAGGGAAAGGGATAAGAAAGATGGAGGGGCTGTAAAGGGGGAGGGCTATTTGAGGGAGGGGTGGTAAGAAGCAAAACACTGAGGAGAAAGGAAAGGAGGACAGGGAAGAAAAAAGTATAACTTGAGGAAAACAAGATGTCAGGAAATACAGAGGTAGCAATTTTCACTACAAATGAGAATGGGATGAACTCTCCCATAAATGGAAGCAAATACCCAACTCTATTGAAAACAGAATTCTATAATATGTTGTTTGCAAGAAACACATTTTAAAGAGTGATACATACAGAGTAAAAGTAAAAGGCTGGAGCAGAATCTATTCTGCTTCAGCTCAACTAAAAAATATAAAGTATTTCAGATAAAACTAATTCTGATTTCAAATAAAATATATATACATCAAGTGTTATAGCATCCAAATTCCCAAAGAAGTTGAGAACTGCAAAAAGAATTGGATATACTATAGTACACTATACTATACTATACTATACTATACTATACTATACTATACTA
>JAJPUD010023959.1:0-19344 GCA_023553655.1 Myrmecobius fasciatus | reverse complement strand
AAACTGGAAACTGAATGGATGCCCATCAATTGGAGAGTGGCTGAATAAATTATGGTATATGAATGTTATGGAATATTATTGCTCTGTAAGAAACGACCAGCAGGATGATTTCAGAGAGGCCTGGAGGGACTTGCATGAACTGATGCTGAGTGAAACGAGCAGAACCGGGAGATCATCATACACAGCAGCAACAGTATTACATGATGATCAATTCTGATGGACATGGCTCTCTGCAACAAAGAATTGTCTCAAACCAGTTCCAATTGTTCACTGAAGAAAACCATATACACCCAGAAAGAGGGACATGAAATATGGACCACAACGTAACATTTTCATGATCTCTATTGACATTTGCTTGCATTGTGTTGCCTTTCTCTGATTCTTTTTTTTTCTTGTAGATAGGATTTTTCTTGCATAACTTCTCAAGCATTTCAACATTATTAACATGTAGTGGACTTCCTGCCATCTGGGGGAGGGGAGGGGACTGAGGGTAAAATTTGTAATGGAAGGCTTTGTAAAGATCAATGTTGGGGAACTACCCATATATATGTTATACAAATGAAAAGCTTTGATAAAAAAAAAGAATTGACTCAAATATATAAGAATTCAAGCCATTCTCCAATGGATAAATGGTCAAAAGATATGAACAGACAATTTTCAGACGAAGAAATTGAAACTATTTCTTGTCACATGAAAAGGTGCTCCAAGTCACTATTGATCAGAGAAATGCAAATTAAGACAACTCTGAGGTACCACTACACACCTGTCAGATTGGCTAAAATGACAGGAAAAGATAGTGATAACTGTTGGAGGGGATGTGGGAAAACTGGGACACTGATACATTGTTGGTGGAACTGTGAACGGATCCAATCATTCTGTAGAGCAATTTGGAGCTATGCTCAAAAAGTTATCAAACTGTGCATACCCTTTGACCCAGCAGTGTTTCTATTGGGCCTATATCCCAAAGAGATCTTAAAGGAGGGAAAGGGATCCACATGTGCAAAAATGTTTGTGGCAGCCCTTTTTGTAGTGGCAAGAAACTGGAAATTGAAAGGATGCCCATCAATTGGAGAATGGCTGAATAAATTATGTTATATGAATGTTATGGAATATTATTGTTCTGCAAGAAATGACCAACAGGAGGATTTCAGAGAGGACTGGAGAGACTTGCATGAACTGATGCTGAGTGAAATCAGCAGAACCAGGAGAAAAATATACACAGCAACAAGATTATACGATGATCAATTTTGATGGACATGGTTCTCTTCAACAATGATCTGATTCAAACCAGTTGCTCAGCAATGAAGATAGTCATATACATCCAGAGAGAGGCCTGTGGGAACTGAGTGTGAACCACAACACAGCATTTTAATGCTTTCTGTGAATATTTCCATGCATTTTGTTTTCATTCTTAGGTTGTCTTTTTTTCTTCTTCTCTTTCTACATCTGATATTTCTTGTGCAGTAAGATAACTGTATAGATATGTATATATGTATTGTATTTGTCATAGAATTTAACCTATTTAGCATGTATTAGATTACCTGTCATCTAGAGGTGGGGGTTTGGGGGAAGTAGGGGAAAAGCTTGGGAGAAAAAAAGTTTTTGCAAAGGTCAATGTTGAAAAATCACTCATATATTTTGTAAATAAAAAGCTTTATATAAAAAAAAATTATAAATACCACCACCTTTTTTCCATTAACTCTACTTTTTCATTAAAGAAATATGTTGTTTTATAAACCCTTCCATTCCTCCTGACCTTTCCTCCCAAAGGATAGTCAGTATTAGTTTCAATCATGGAATTCCAAGATCAAAAAAGAATATTTCTGAGGTAGGGGATTTAATTGAGAAGAAGGTTCAGGAAATTTGAAAAAGTATAAAATCAAACAAGGAAGAATTTAAAGTTAGTATAGGCTTTATTGTAATTGTTATTTGTTTTCTTCTTGCATCACCAAAGAGCCTAAGCTATAACATCCAGTCAAATTAAAGTGACCACAAAGAGTCGATTTAGATACTAAATTGAGTCTTTGTTGAAAACTATAGAGAAGAGGAGATAGCTTTCAATAGTTTAAATCTTGTCATGAAGTCACTTTACCACATTTTCAATGCTCTTACTTTTTCAAAGGTAAATCATATTTTGTCATGTTTTTATTATTCCCTTAGAAAAAACATTCATTTTAGCCTTGGTTTCCAAGAACTACGAAAATGGGAAGGAAGGAGACACACATTTATTAATTGTCTACTATGTTTCAGATACTCTATTAAGTATTTTATAAATATTTTTTCATTTTATTCTCACAATAACACAGGATAATGGACTCTATTATTATCCCCATTTTGCAGTTGAGAAAATTCAGGTAGAAAAAAATTAAGTGAAGTGTCCAGGCTCATAAAATTGGTAAGAATCTAAGGCCAAATTTGAATTTAGATTTTCCCAGTACTCTCTACAAAGCACTATGTAGCTGCCAAAGGTTTGTCAAGGAGGTAAACTGCACAACAAGATGAAAATAGATTTCCAGGAAATGGAACTCAGGAAGGCCTGGGTTCAATTTGGCTTCAGAAATTTCTTAGTTACTAGATGCTTACTGGTGTAACCCAGAAAGTCAGTTAGCCTCTATATGCTTCAGTTGCCTCATCAGTAACTTGGGAATAGTAAGTAATAACACCTTCCTCTCAGAGTTATTGTAATGATTAATTGAGATAATAGTAGTGAAGTTCTTTTCAAATTTTATTATTATTATTATTATTTTTTTTTTTTTTGCTGAGGCAATTGGGGTTAAGTGACTTGCCTAGGGTCACACAGCTGTTACGTGTCTGAGACCAGATTTGAACTCAGGTCCTCCTGACTTCAGGGTTGGTGCTCTATCCACTGCGCCACCTAGCTGCCCCAGTTCTTTTCAAATTTTGAAGCAAATGCCTAATATTATTATGAAAATCTTTTCTAGACGTAACAGCCTGTTCCATTTTCTAATACTCTATGATTTAAAGAAGCTTTTAGTTCAAATGTGCTGTTAGACTTTCTAACTCTCTTCTTAACATTTTTTGCTCTAAGGTCCTTTCTTGCTCTCACATTGTATTTTTATGGTTCTAAGTGTGTCAGTAGGAAATGCCTATGTGCTCCCCAAAAAACTTTCATCTTAACATTCTCCATTTTTATCAGTTGTTATAGACTTTGAGGTGGACTTTAAGGTGACCAGGTCATATCATAAGAGTAATCAGCATAACCTCTAATGAATTTGATTAGTTCCTTAATCAAACTGACAAGATTATACAATAATTACACAGTATGAAACCTTGACTTAAAGACCTTCTTCATGGAAGATAGATATCCTAGCCTCTTGTTAAGAGGACACAGAGAACACTTACTAGTTTCTGAGGGAATATGATTCTAGTCATCAGGCTAGGAAATAACTTTTTCTTCAAAATCTTTATCACTGACCTATGACCCAAGTCATCCTTTTTCCCTTTTGCTCTTCCTAAACTTTTTCTTCCTTAGATTACCATTTAGGAGTGCAAAAGATTCAAAAAACACCCATTTTTCTTTTCTTTTTTATCTCTGCTTTGAACTTTTCTTTAGACAATGTAAGGAGAAGGAATATCTTTCTTTCTTTTGGGTGAACTATATCATAAATCATTCCCAAAGAAAAGAAAGAAGGAAGGAAGAAAGGGAAGGGAAAGGGAAGAAAGAAAGGAAAGAAGGAAAAAGAGAAGGATAAAAGGAAAGAAAGAAGTTGCTTCTTTCCCACCCCACCCCCACCCCCATTTTTTTTTCAATCATCTTGAAGATGGTTCTAGGTTCTGGTGACCAAGCAAAGATATTCCTTGTGTTCTCTCAGCAAGCAGTTAGGATCATTGTGAGATGTCCTCAAGGCAAATGTTCACACCCTTTAATCTTATCAATTGGATTTTAGAATTCATGGAATTGATCAGGAATTCCCCAGATCACCCTTGTTACATATGTAATGTGTTTGGTAAACTTTAAAGTGCCTTAGAAATGTCAACTTTTATTGATTTATTTTATTTGTATTTTCCTGAAAGTCCCTTACTATGTCTACATGAAGACAAAGTGAATTTACTTGAAACTATTTCAACTCAGGTCAATAGTTAAGACTGACAATTTAACAGAAGGCCTGAATTATTTAGGTGGACTCAATACATTTATCAAATATACTGAATAATTATTACTCTTTCCCCTTGACTATATGTACCTGAATAATATCATTGTTTCTGTATAACATCACTGAACAAGTCATTTGCATAAAAGCCTTTATATTCATTTCCACATCAAAAACAGAACTGAATTCTTTCAGCATGCCATTTAATTAGCAGGCAGGACAATTATCTGATTGCAAGCCAAGTCAGTACATTGATGGGGCTATATTGGCACTTTATGTTGGTGATTATGGAAGCTCAGGGAGCCTTCTCATTGGACAAATTAACTCACCTGGTCTAAGAGGCTGTGTTTTGGGGACAAACAGCATAGCACTGAGCAGCAGCCAAATGATGACAGGACCACATAAATTCAAGGTTGCCCATACAATTGTCAGCAGAGTAGAAACTAGAATCTGGTTCTCCCAAATTCTCTCTCTGATGCACCATAAATTCTACCTCAAGGAAAAAGAAAGATCTTAGAAACAGGGAGTAATATCCAAAGATGTATAGAAATTACTATCTTTTCTTTTTTCTGGGAGAAATAAGAAGAATTAAATGGCTAACTGCACACATAAGAGTTGATGTTTTTAAAGATCTGATGCAGAGAAATTGCCCTTCAAAGAGACTAGTTTCTAAAGTAAACCCATTTGTGTTTTCCTAACTCCTTCCTTCCACTTGTGCTTACCTTAAAATGGAAGGCACTGAGATAGATGCAGTGATTAGGCTGAGCTTGGATTCATAGATTTGTACATAATTCATAGTTTAAGTTCTCTGAGTTTGCATAATAAATAGTTTAAACACTGCAGCAACAGAACTGGAGAGGAAATTAGGATTCTGAATGAAAAAGTTAATTATACCTCCAAGGATATTTTTTGATACATATATATATATATGTATATATATACATATAGACACATATATGTATATATATATACACACACATACATGTAAGAATTTTAGAACTGAGTGGATAAATTAGGTTAAAAAAGACAGATGAGCTAGAAATTATGGGACTGGTAGTAACTGACAAGTTATTAAATGGGGGTAATTAGACTAATTTAATTTTAAAATTGTGGTGGTAAATTTAAGATAAACAGTAGCATAAATAATTACCCATGACCAGAAAAATTGCAGCTGCAGTGGTTTATGTCATTCACAGCAGTTAATCTCTATTCTAAGAGTGGTTTCTTTTTTTTTCTGCTGGTTTACTCAGACAACCCCAGGATAACTAAAGATTGAAGCTGTCACCCTTTGATTATCTATGATAATAGAAGATCAGGAAGTCTTTTGTGAGTGAAAAAAGTTTACATTTCACAAAGTGTCATTTGTTTGACTGAGATCAAGAATTGAGGCTTCCAATATTGAAAGACTGAAAATGTAGCATAAGGGGAAAAAAAACAAACCCCAAAACAAAAACAAAAAAATGCAACATTTCTATTATTGGTTCTGACTGTTTCACTTTTTGATCTTCCTTAAATACTAGACTTGGAATGAGAGTCCCTAAGGTGACACCTAGCTGTGAATCTCTGGTGACTTTGTTAAAGTAACTTTTCAACATCTCAGTTTCTTCATATATAAAATGGGTAAGGAGGGAAGTATTGATTAAATGAAGTCTAGGATCTCTCCTATCTGTAAAATTGGATGACTCCAAATCTTTAACCAAATGGCAAATTAAGTGCTTTCATTAGACATATAAAAGAGTCAGTCTTTAAAAACAAGATTGACTTAAAGAGTTAATAGGCACTATCACTATGTTTTCTAGGGAACATAGTGAAGAAGTCTAAGCATTTTTTCATATGACTATAGATTGTGTTAATTTCATCATCTGATGGACATGGCTCTCTTCAACAATGAAATGTTTCAGTTCCAATTGTTCAGTGAAGAAAGCCATATACACCAAGAGAGAGGGATGTGAAATGTGGACCACAACATTACATTTTCATACTGTCTATAGATGTTTGCTTGCATTGTGTTTCCTTTCTCTGATTTTTTTTTTCTTGTAGATACTATTTTTCTTTTCTTTTTTTATTTTTTTATTAAAAGCTTTTTATTTACAAAACATATGAGTGATTTTTCTACATTGACCTTTGCAAAAACTTTTTTCCCAAGCTTTTCTCCTCCTTCCCCCCACCCCCCACACCTAAATGACAGGTAATCTAATACATGCTAAATATGATAAATTATATGACAAATCCAATACATGTATACATATCTATACAGTTATCTAACTGCATAAGAAACATCAGATCTAGAAAGAGAAGAAAAAAAAACAACCTAAGAAGGAAAACAAAATGCATGGAGATATTCACAGAAAGCATTAAAATGCTGTGTTGTGGTTCACACTCAGTTCCCACAGGCCTCTCTCTGGATGTATATGACTATCTTCATCGCTGAACAACAGGAACTGGTTTGAATCACATCATTGTTGAAGAGAACCATGTCCATCAGAATTGATCATCGTATAATCTTGTTGCTGTGTATAATGTTCTCCTGGTTCTGCTGATTTCACTCAGCATCAGTTCATGCAAGTCTTTCCAGGCCTCTCTAAAATCCTCCTATTGGTCATTTCTTACAGAACAATAATATTCCATAACATTCATATACCATAATTTATTCAGCCACTCTCCAATTGAAGGGCATCTTTTCAATTTCCAGTTTCTTGCCACTACAAAAAGGGCTGCCACAAACATTCTTGCACATGTGGGTCCCTTTCCCTCCTTTAAAATCTCTTTGGGATATAGGCCCAGTAGAAACACTGATGGGTCAAATGGTATGCACAGTTTGATAACTTTTTGAGCATAGTTCCAAATTGCTCTCCAGAATGGTTGGATCCATTTACAGTTCCACCAACAATGAGATACTATTTTTCTTGCACAACGATGATAAGTGTGGAAATATGTATACATATATTTGATTTGTCAAGTATCTTAACATAATTATCATGTAGTGGATTTCCTGCCATCTAGGGGAGGGGTGGGGAGTAGGGGGGGAAATTTGTAACAGAAAACTTTGTAAGGGTTAATGTTGAAGAATTACCCATACATATGTTTTGCAAATAAAAAGTTTTAATAAAATAAAAGAAAAATTTCATCATCTGAAAATTGTCAGTTCATGTCCTTTGACCATTTATCAATTGGGAAATGACTTGTATTCTTATAAATTTGACACAATTCTTTATATATTTTAGAAATTAGACTTCTATCAGAAACACTTGGGGTAAAGATTTTTTGCCAGCTTTGTAATTCCCTTTTAATTGTTTCTCTTGGGTTTGTTTGTACAAAATTTTTTAATTTAATGTAATCAGAGTTGACCTTTTTGCCTTTCATAATGTTGTCTAGTTCTTCTTGCTCATAAATTCCTCACTTCTCCCAAGATCTGATCAGTAAATTATTACTTGCTCTCTTAATTTGTTTATATGATCATACTTTATGTTCAAATCATGCACCCATTTTGACTTTATTTTAGTATATGGTATGAGATGTAGGTAACTCCCAAGTTTAAAATATATTATTTTCTACTGTTCTCAGTGATTTTTATGAAACAGTATGTTGTCATTCCAGAAGATGGAATTTAGGGCTTTATCAAATATGAGATTACTATAGGCCTTGATTATTATGTTATGTGTATCTTATCTATTCCACTGATCCACTACTCTATTTCTTAGCCAGTGCCAAATGATTTTAATGAATGCTGCTTTATAATATAGTCTGAAATTTGATACTACTAAACAATTATCTTTTATATTTTTTTATTAATTTCCTTGATGTATTTGTCCTTTTCTTCTTCTAGATGAGTTTTGTTATTATTTTTTTCCAGTTCCAGCTCCAGTATGCACTCCAGTGTCAGCGAGTCAGTAGCAGTGCTGGAGGCTTCTGGACCTCTCAGCCTGGGAATACCAGGCGAGACTCAGAAGATCAATGAAGAGGGTATCAGCACCATATCGGGGTCATAAAATTAATATGGTAGGATTCCTTCTTCCCCTATTTCTTGAAATAGTTTGAATAGAATTGAAATTAATCATCGTTTAAATATTTGGTAGAATTCATTTGTAAATCCATCTGGCACTGTAAAATTTTTGTTAGAGAATTGATTAATAGCTTGTTCTATTTATTTTTCCATAAAATGGGACTATCAAAGTAATTTTTCCCTTTTATCTTAGTCTGGATCCTCTATATTTTCTATTGATATTCCTGTATTTCACTTAGATTACTAAATATATTGACATGTAATTAGGCAAAATAACACCTAATTATTGCTCTAATTTCCTCTTCATTGGTGAAACATTCTCCATTTCATTTTTGATAATAACAATTTCATTTTCTTCTTTCCTTTTTCTGATCAACTTAACTAAAGGTTTAATTATTTTGTTTTTTTTCCCATAAAACTAACATAGTTTTATTTATTAATTCAATAGGCTTCTTACTTTCAATTTTATTAATCTTCCCTTTTATTTTCAGAATTTCAAATTTGGAACTTAATTGAAGGTTTTTACTTTGTTCTTTTTCTAGTGTTTTTAGTTATAAGCCCTATTCATTGATCTTCTCTTTCTCTATTTTGTGCAATTAAGCATGTAGAGATAAAAAATTTCCCCTAATAGCCACTTTGGCTGCATCCCACACATTTTGGTATGTTTTCTCATTATTGTCATTCTTTTAGATGATGTTATTGATTATGTCTATGATTTGTTGTTTCCCAATTCATTCTTTTGGATTAGATTATTTAGTTTTCAAATAATTTTGGTCTATTTTCCCTGATTTTTATTACATATAATTTTTATTCTATCATAATCTGAGAAAAATGCATTCACTATTTCTAACTTTCTGCACTTGATTTTGAGGTTTTTATGCTCTAATACATGATCAATTTTGGTATAGGTGCTACGAACTACTGACAAAAAAGTAAACTCTGTTCCATTCTATTTTTGCCAAAGATCTATAAATAATACTTAATTTTTCTAACATTTTGTTTACCTCCTTAACTTTTTTCTTGTTTATTTTGTGGTTCAATTTATCTAGTTCTGAGAGAGCAAGGTTGAGATCCCCCAATAATATAGTTTTGCTTTTTCTTTATTCTTTCATTTATTTTAATGTCTCAACTAGGAATCTGGATGATATACCACTTGGTGCATATATGTTTAGTATTGATATTTCATCATTATTTATAGTACCCTTTAGTAAGATATATTTTCCTTTCTTATCTTTTTAAATTAGATCTCTCTTTCTTTTTACTTGATCTGAGATCAGGATTTCTACCCCTGCTTTCTTTACTTCACCTGAAGCATAATAGGTTCTGCTCCAGCCTTTTATCTTCACACTATATGTATCTCTCTGCTTTAAATGTGTTTCTTATAAACAACATATTTTAGGGTTCTGGCTTTTAATCCAGTCTGCTATCTGCTTCCATTTTATAGGAGAGTTCTTCCCATTCACATTCACATTAAAATAACTAATTCTGTATTTCCTGCCACCTTATTTTCCCTAAGTTATGCTTTTCTCTTTCCATTCCCACTTCCCTCCTTTCCAGAATTTTGCTTCTGATCACCATTTCCCTCAAATTGCCCGCCCCCTTTAGAATCCCTTCCACTTTTTACACCTTTCCCCTAATACTTCTGCTTTCCCTTTTATTAGTCTTTCCCCTTCTTTTCTCTTTTTCCCCTCCCACTTTCCTATAAAGAGGCACAAGTTTCTTTGAGAAAACAAATTTGGCTGATATTCTCTCTTTGAGCCAAATCTGATAAGAGTATGATTCACACTATGCTCATCCTCCTCCCTTCTTTCCCTCAATTATAGTAGGTCTTCTTGACCTTTTCATGAGATGTAATTTGCCTTAATTTACATTATTATTTTCCTCTTTTCCCAGTATGATCTCCTTTCCACCTCTAGTTTCTTTTTCATATTATCATAATAAAATCAAATTATACTTACACTCTCACTAAGTATACCCATAACAGAAATATAGGTCTCAAGAGTTCTTTCCTTTTTATTCTTTTATGTTTCTCTTAATTTCTGCGTTTGTAAATCAAATATTTTGTTTTTTTCTGGTCTTTTCAACAGAAATAGATGAAATTCACCTATATTATTGAATGTCCATCTTATTCCCTGAAAGATAATTTTCATTTTAGCTGGATAGCTTATTCTTTGCTCTAATCCGAGTTCCTTTGCCTTCTGGAATGTCAGATTGCAGACCCTTTCTTCCTTTAAGGTGAAAGCTGCTAGGTCCTGGGTAATCCTGATTGTGACTCCTTTGGTATTTAAATTATTTCTTTCTGGCTGCTTGAAATATCTTTTCCTTAATGTGATATTTCTGAAACTTAGCCACAACATTCTTTGTTGTTTTAATTTTGGGGACTCTTTCAGGAGTTGTTTGGTGAATTCATTCAATGGCTATTTTACCTGCTGATTCTAAGATATCAAGGCAGTTTCTTAGGCTACTCTGTAGCCTAAAAGGCTCACAGAAGATTCCACAGTATGGAACACAAATCATTCTGGTTCCCCACCCCAGGTTCTTACCTCTGGCTCCTTGTTCTGCAGTTTGGGCTCAGCAGACTGTCCCTCTGCCTGGTTGAAACAGACCTGTTCTGAAGTTCTTCCAAGCTATCTTCTTCTGGAAATGTGTTGTACTCCAAACATTTGTGGGTTCTGTGGCTCCAAAATCACTTTAGAAGATTAATCTATTGTTTATTTGAGAGAAGGGCAGAGGAGGTCACAAAAAGTTGTGTCTGCTCTCTGCCATCTTGGTTCTGCCACACCTTAATATATTCCCTAGAGATTTGTATTCTCTACCACTTGGTGCATATACATTTGATATACATACTACTTCATTGTTTATGGTACTCTTTATCAAGGTGTATTTTTCCTTCCTTATCTATTTTAATTAGATCTGTTTTACTTTTGTTTTATCAGGTGGTCAGAATTGCCACCTGATTTTATTTTACTTCATCTGAAGCATAATAAATTTTGTTTCAGCCTTTTTCCTTTACTCTGTGTTGGTCTCTCTGTGTCAAATATGTGTCTTGTGAACAACATATTGTCAAATTCTGGGTTTTTTTTAATCCACTTTGCCTTTTGCTTTCATTTTATGGGAGAATTTATCCCATTCACATTCAGTTATGATTACCAACTCTGTATTTCCCTCCATTCTATGTCTTCCCCTTGTATATATACATTTTTTTCTTTTTTCTTATTCCATCCTTAGTAGTATTTTTGACCTATCTTCCCATTACTGAAACTGAAACTGAAAGTCTCTTACTTAATCTTTCAGGCAATGGATCTTCAATGAAGATAAGAGATTTTCAGTCATTTCTATGAAAAAAAAAAAAAAGAATCAAAAATTCACTACCCAGTATATAGGTATGTATGTGTGTGTGTATTTCCCCTGTTTATCTTTCTATACTTCTCTTGAGTCCTTTCTTTGTAGATTAAATTTTCTGTTTAGTTCTGGTTTTATCAATAGAAATGAATTGTTTATGGCTGACAGGTTGCAGTTTTATTTCTTTAAGACTCTAGTTTTGGAGTTTTGCAACAATTTTCCTTGGTGTTTTCCTTATGGGATCTCTTTCTAAAGGTCATCAATGGATTCTTTCAGTGACTATCACCTCCCCCCCCCTGTTTCTAGAATATTGGAACAGTTTTCCTTGATAATCTCTTAAAGAATGTTATGCAGCTTCTTTTTTTAGTCTTAGACTTCAGGTAGAACAATAATTTTAAAATTCTCTCTTCTGGATCTTTTTTCCAGGTTGGCTGTATTCTAATGAGATATTTAACATTTTCTTTAATTATTTTCATTATTTCTTGTTTGTTTGACTGATTCTTCATGTCTCAAAAAGTCATTAGCTTCCATTTGCCCAGCTCTAGTTTTTAATTTTCTTCAGTTAACTTTTGTATCTCTTTTTTTTTTCATTTGATTATTTCTACTTTTTAAGGTGTTGTTTTCTTCAGTGGATTTTTTTTTGCATTTGACCAATTGTATTATAAGGCATTGCCTTCCTTTTCCAAGATGCTGACTCTCTTGCATACCTCTCATTTCTTTTCTCATTTTTCTTTGACCTTTTTTTAATTTGTCTTTTAATGTTTTGTGAGCACTTCCAAGAAGCCTCTTTGCTCTTGACACCAATTCATATCAATCTTTCGGTTTTCCTCTATGGACATTTTGTCCTTATCTGAATTTCCTGTCACCAAAGCACCTTTCTATGGTCAAGGTTCTTTTCTGTTTCTTGCTCATTTTCTTTCCTTTTTTTAGTATTTTCTTTTTTGTGACATTTATAATTTTAGAAACTCCCATCTTTCACTGGCAACATTTTTGGATGAGATAACCTAATCCTGAAACTCCTATCTGCCACATCCTCTGTGACCTTGAGCAAATTGCTATCTCTTACAATCTGAGTTTCCCTTCCTAGCTCAATTATATGATATAATTGTCACAGATACTGTATTTGATGAGTAGCTGGACTAGGAAACAAGCCCAAGTCTTCTGATTCCAAATCTAGTATTCTTTCCAAAATCCAATTTGGCTTCCTAGTTGTTTATTTTTACCTGCTCTCAGCTGGATAAAAAAAATTCCCAGTGGACAGAAACAGAAAGGGAGAGGTATTGGGAACAGTGTGACTTGTCCTATTTTCTTTCTTTCTCCAGGAATAGCCCTTAAAAGCAGGCATAGATAATAAGGACCTTCTTAATAATCACTTGCCCTAACTTGCCTAATAACATTGAACCAGTGGCAATCAGTTAAACTAATTAGAAAAAAAAGGGCTGTGTTCATAAACTCCTGAGCAGCCAATAACCAAGCCACAGGAGATTTTTTCTACCTGATCTGTCAAGTGGAAGAGATGAGTACAATCTATAATCAGGTCTCTGTGTGTGTGTATGTGTGTGTGTATGTGTTCTTATGGTTCTTGTTGATGTTGTTTTTCTCATTATTTCAATCTCAAAATCAGAGACTTTCAGACTTAGGTAGAACCTCAGAGGTTATCTATTCCAGCTTCATAAATGAAGGACCCTAGGAGCAAGGAGCTAGTAATGGAAGGCACAACATAAAATCGAATCCAACCTCCTAATTTTGTAGATAAGTGAATTGAGTCTGAAAGATTAATTTTTTTGTGCACAATCACTGAGTAAATGTTCTGGGAATATTACTCTACTGCAGAATCTTCAAGTTGAGAACATTTAGAAGTACACTATACTGGCTCCTGATTAGAACTTTGACTGTAGACCCTTCCTGGTAAATAACCTTCCATCTTCATCATGAGATTCTGTAATAACAGCATATAACATTGGAAATTCCATTGTCATTGTAATTTATATAACCAGAGAAGACTCAGATAGCTTGACATAATCAATAAAAATGTAGTCTCCTCTATTTTTTTCCTGATAATTCTAATCATTAGGAGGTCAAGTAGGTGGCACAGTGGTGCTGTGCTGGGTCTGAAGTGAAAAAGCCACTTAATTTTATTTACCTCATTTTTCCAATCTGTAAAATTAATCTAGAAAAGGGAATGACTAATCATGCCAGTATCTTTACCTAAAAAACCCCAAATAAAGAAATAGACAAAATGGAATGCAAAAATTGTTAGAAAATTTCCTTTGATATTGAACTGAAACCAACCTCTTCTTCAACTTCCCCAAGATTGTTTCTATTTCTTCCTTTCCAGACAAATCAAAATAAGCCTAAAACCTCTTCTTGTCTTTCATACAGCTTTTCAGGTCAATCCTAATGCCCTCCCTTATGATTTGTTAAACTTCTCCATAAATAGCTTGCCCCAATATAATAATATTATCTGATTATTTTCATGTTTTTCTGCTGCTCCAATACTCTTTCTTTCCATCTCTTCACCCTTTCCTAACTCCAGCTTTGAGAATAGTAATTAAATCAACACTATCAATTCTGAAAAGGTCATGATATTCAAGTACTGAACAACTACAACAAGAATCATTGAAGAAATGAAATTTTAATCCTCTATAATATTTTATTTTTCTGAATACATGTAAAGATAGTGTTAAACATTAACTTTTGTAATCTTAGTGTTCCAAATTTGTATCCATTTGTGCCTTACCTCCCCCTCCTCAAGACACCAAAAAATCTGATATAGATTAAATATGTGCAATCCTTTTAATCATGTTTTAGAAGAAAAATCAGATGAAATGGGAAAAACACAAGAAAGAAAAACAAACCTACAAAAAAATGAAAATATTATGCTTTGATCCACATTCAGTCTCCTTAATTCTCTCTCTGGTTACAAATGACATTTTCTAACCCAAGTCTTTTGACATTGCTATGAATTGGTGGAGCCAAGATGGCAGAGCAAACAATACTTTCTGTAACTGCCTCTAACCTTTCCTCAAATCAACAGCAGATTAAGCCTCTAAACTGGTTTTGAAGTCAAAAAATCCACAAATATTTGGAGTATAACACTTTTCTAGAAGAAGATGCCATGGAAGAACTTCAGAAGAGATCTGTTTCAATTGGGGATGGGGAGGTGGACTGACAATCACAAACTGCAGCACAGGGAGATGAGGGCAGGGAGCTGGAGCAGAGAGTTGAAGCATTATGGCTTCAACACACCTGGGAGCATTTTGTGGCACCTTGGGCCAATCTGTCCTGATTGTAAGCAGGTGATCTGGCAGAACTGCCTTTTGTGGAGGGTAGATTGTGAACCACTGAGCCCCTAAAAGTACCAGACCTAGATGCCATTACCCAGCACTAGAAAGCACTCAATCAATCAGTAGAAATGCCCAGAACCAGGAAATCAATAAATCCATCAGCAGAACTACCCCAGGGCAAATTACAACAGCTGTCTCTCCTTTGCCTTGAACAGACCTCAAGAATTAAAAAAAATGAATAAAAAGGCAAAAAGAACTCTCAGCTTTTATGGAGAAAGAGAAGAACAGAACTCAAATCCTGAGATCCCTAAAGGTAAATCAAGTCTACAAAAAGCCCCAAAGGGAGACATGAGCTGGTCCCCATGTGACAAGGCTTTCTATGAAAAATGGATAAAGAGACTTAGAGTAAATATGGGGAAATGAAATGAGATCATTGCAAAAAAAAGAATAAGAAAAAATGCAATGAACAAAAAATTTTAATTAGCAATTGCAAAAGCAGCTAAAAAAGGAACTGAAGAAAATAATACACTAAAAATTAGAATTAAAGAAATGGAAGCGAATGACTCAATAAGACTTCAAAAATAAGTCAAACAAAAATGAAATATGAAAAAATAGAAGAAAATATGAAATATCTCCTAAAAAAAACAACTGACTTAAAAATAGATTTAGAAGAGACAATCTAAGAATTATAGGACTTCCTGAAAGCCATGATGAGAAAAAAAAGAACCTAGACATCACCTTACAGGAAATCATGAAAGAAAACTGCCCTGATATTTTAGAATCAGAAGGTAATATAGCCATTGAAAGAATCCAGTGATCAATTCCTGAAAAAAAAACCCAAAATTAAATCCCCAAGGAATATCATGGCTAAATTTCAGAACTATGATACCAAGGAAAAGATATTGAAAGCAGTCATAAAGAATGAATTTAAATATCAAGGAGCTACAATTAAGATTGGTAGGACCTAGCACCTTCCTCCTTAAAGGACTGAAGGGTCTGGAATCTGATATTCCAAAAAGCAAAGGAACTGGGATCACAGACAAGAATAAGCTATCCAGCTAAATGAGCATTATCTTTCAGGAAAGAAAATGCATATTTAATGATATAGGTGAATTTCACTTATTTCTAGAGAGAAGACCAGAAATGAAAAAAAAAATTGATCTACAAATACAGAATTCTAGAGAAACATAAAAGGGTAAAAAGGAAAAAAAAAACTCGAGAGCTATATTTCTATTAGGGGCATACTTAGAGAATATGCGTCTAATTTGATTTTTTTATTTATTAAAGCTTTTTATTTGTATAACATATGTATGGGTAGTTCCCCAGCATTGATCTTTACAAAGCTTTCCATTACAAATTTTACCCCCATTTCCCTTCCCTCCCCTAGATGGCAGGAAGTCCACTACATGTTAATAATGTTGAAATACTTGACAAGTTGTGCAAGAAAAATCCTATCTTAAAGAAAAAAAAAATCAGAGAAAGGAAACACAATGCAAGCAACCCTCAATAGAGAGCATGAAAAAGTTATGTTGTGGTCCACATTTCATATTCCTCTCTCTGGGTGTATATGGTTTTCTTGATTGAACAATTGGAACTGGTTTGAGACAATTCTTTGTTGCAGAGAGCCACGTCCATGAGAATTGATCATCAGGTAATATTGTTGTGGGGCGGAGCCAAGATGGCGGAGTGAAAAGGTGACTTTCTGCCTCTCCTCCGATCTTCTCTCAAATCAACAATAAAATAAGCCTCTGAACTGATCTTCAAGTCAACAAACTTAGAAATATTTGGATACTGCTCTCTGGATAACTTCATATCAGGTTAGTCTGACTCTGACAGAGAGATAAATAGACGACTCCTGTGTAGGCCGGAAGTGAGGGTGGGACTCAGCTCAGCTCATCATGGCAGAAATTCCAAACACCAAACTTCAAATTCCAAACTCCTGGAGTTTATCTGAGGCACTCGGGACACTCTGCCCTGATTGGGGGCAGGTGTTCTGGCAGACTTGCCTTGTTTAAGGAGTAATTCAGACTTAGTCCTACACCCAACAGCCCTGCACCTTAAGTCAACTGGCCGAAGTGCCCCAGGGCAAAGCTTTTCAGCCTCCGTTTTTTTTTTTCCCTACCTTAAAGAGATGTCCACGCTGTATTAAAAAAAAAAATGAAGAAGCAAAAGTGAGCACTAACCATAGACAGCTTTTATCAAGGCAAAGAAGCATTTACCCCAGATGCTGAGGTTACTTTAGATAAAATACCAGATGAAGGTATTAAAGACAATCACTGGTAACTTTTTCAAAAGGCCTTTCTGGAAGATTGCATAAAAAACCTCAAAAGAGAGCTGGAGGATAAATGAGAAAATAAACTGAAATCAGTGAAAGAAGGATACAATATCTTGCAAGAAGGATATGATGCCCTGCAAGAGAGATATGAAAAAGACACCAATTTATTGAAAAATAAAATTAGTGAAGTGGAAAAAGAGTGCAATGAACAAATTGGCCAGTTACAAAAGGAGCTTAAAAAGGTAACTGAAGAAAACAACACTTTAAAAATAAGAATTGAACAAATGCAAGTGAAAGACTCAATAAGACTTCAAGAATCAGTCAAACAAAAACAAAAAAAAATGAAAAATTAGAACAAAATATGAAATATCTCCTAGGAAAAACAACTGACTTGGAAAAAAAGATCTAGGAGAGACAATCTAAGGATTATTGGACTTCCTGAAAGCCATGATGAAAAAAATAATCTAAACACTATCTTCCAGGAAATCCTGAAAGAAAACTGCCCTGAGATCATAGAATCAAAGGGCAAAATCACCATTGAAAGAATTCACCAATCACCTCCTGAAAGAGACCCCCAAATTAAGACCCCAAGGAATATTGTGGCTAAATTTCAGGACTATAGCACTAAGGAACAGATTCTGCTAGCAGCTAGAAAGAAACGATTCAAATACCGAGGATCAATAATTAGAATCACACAGGATCTGTCAGCCTCCACACTGAAGGATCGAAGGGCCTGGAACCAGATATTCCTAAGGGCAAAGGAACTTGGATTACAACCAAGAATAACATATCCAGTGAGAATGAGCATTATCCTCCAGGGAAGAGGATGGTCATTCAATGATATAGGTGAATTTCACCTATTTCTAATGAAAAGAACGGATCTGAAAAAAAAAATTTAACCTCCAAACACAGAACTCAAGAGAAGCATAAAAAGGTAAAAAGGAAAGGACTCTTGAGAACTTTATTTTTACTAGGGGGATACTTAAAGTTTGGGGGTATAATTAACTAGATATTACTTTGATAATATGAAAAAGAGAAGTAGAGGGAGAAAGGCTGTCATACTGAGAAAAGAGGGAAAAAGTGGTAAAATAAGATCTAAAAAAATGAGGTAAAAAGAAGGTAAAATCACTTGAAGAGGCAAAGAAAACCTCATATAATTGAGAGAAAAAGGGGAGGGAGATGACCATTGTGTAAATCTTACTCTCATCAGGTTGGGCTCTAAAAGTGTATATCAGACATTTGATTTCACATAGAAACTTGTCTATTGCTAGAGGGAAGTGGGAGGGAAAGGAGGAAAAGTAAGGGAAAACTAATAGAAGGGAAAATAGAAGAATCAGAGGAAAAAAGTAAAAACAGGGGGAGGGGATCTAAAGGGTGGAGTATTGCTTGGGGGAGGGGGTCATCTAAAGCAAAGTACTGAGGAGGAGGGAAGGGAGAAAAAGGAAAGGAAAGGGGAAAACATAACTTGGGTAAATAAGATGGCAGGAAATAAAGAATTAGTTATTCTAACTGTGAATGTGAATGGGATGACCTCTCCCATAAAGCGGAAGCAGATATCAGACTGGATTAAAAACCAGAATCCCACAATATATTGTCTACAAGAAACATATCTAAAACACAGTGACACATATAGAATGAAGGTGAACGGCTGGAGCAGAAAATATTATGCTTCAGATGAACAAAAAAAAGCAGGGGTAGCAATCCTTATCTCAGATCAAGTAAAAGCCAAGATAGATCTAATCAAAAGAAATAAGGAAGGAAACTATATTTTCTTAAAGGGTACCATAGATAATGTAGCAATATCTATACTAAATATATACGCACCAAGTGCAAAAGCACACAAATTCCTAAGGGAGAAATTAAGAGAGGTGCAAGAAGAAATAGACAGCCAAACAATACTAGTGGGGGAATCTCAACCTTGCTCTCTCAGAATTAGATAAATCAAAGTACAAAATAAACAAAAAAGAAAGTAGGGAGATAAACCAATTGTTAGAAAAGTTACGTATGATAGATCTATGGAGAAAGTTGAATGCAGACAGTAGGGAGTTGACTTTTTTCTCAGCAGTCCATGGAACCTATACAAAAATTGACTATGTGTTACGGCATAAAAACCTCAAAATCAAATGCAGAAATGCAGAAATAGTAATTGCATCCTTTTCAGATCATGATGCAATAAAATCACATGCAATATAAGGCCAGGAGAAAATAAACCAAAAGTTAATTCGAAATTAAAGAATCTAATCCTGAAGAATGAGTGGGTGAAAGAGCAAATCATAGACACAATCAATAATTTCATCAAGGAGAATGACAATAAGGAGACAACAT